>VOQK01033347.1:32509-45654 GCA_015052645.1 Benitochromis conjunctus
GAAATTGTCTTTGCAGACTTTTGTGTTTTTTGTGCAAGCAAATTTTCTGAAAATAGAAGCAAAGCTCTCAGTTCATTTATACGAGACTTGATTGAACTCAGCTATTGCATAAAATTGCTTTTCCTCTCGGTTCCTTCGTGTGTTGGGTATACATTTGAGGGGAAAGAAACATACATCACGGTCTGCTACCGAGGTATGGATTATGTGCCAGAGACGGAGTAGCTCTTTTATCACAGGAGTCATTAAAGCTGCACAGAGATCATGTTTTCAAATGAAATCAAAACACAGGAGCACATGCATGCACGAGCACACTTTTAAAACCATACACATTAAACATGGACTGGTTTGAGCAGATCAAACATTAAGAGGTATCTGTCGAGAATGCTGCCTTGAACCTTGCTATTTTCGTCACTGTAGTTATTTCAGTTTTGTGCAACTTGATTTTCAATTTTATGTCTCCTTCCTTTACTGGAGGCATTTTAACTGACGTTCTGCTTCTCAGCTATTTAAATTTGGGACTGAATCTGAAGCGGGTATTATATTTCAGAGTTTATAATAATTAGGTACAGTGTCATAAAAGTAGCTGCACCCTTTCTGATCTCTTAGTTTTTTGCATTTTTGCTTGAGTTCGTTTTCACTTGCCTCACCCAGGCCTGATACTTGAGAGACTTGTTGAATCAAGAAATCACTTAAACACAACCTATTTGACAAAGTGAAAAAATGAAGGCGGCTAAAAGATCTCCAAAAGCAACAAATCAGACAAAAGGGATCTCCAACGAATCACAGTGAGAGGCACAAATGGAGAAAACTTGGAACAGAGATGAACCTTCCCAGGAGTGGCTGTCCTGCTGAAGTTAGTCCAAGAACGCGTCGACGACTCATCCAGGAGGTCATAATAGGACCAGAATAACATCTAAAGAACTGCAGGCCTCACTTGATTCAGTTAAGGTCAGAGTTCATCACTCAAGAATAAGAAAGAGACCGGACAAAAATGGCAACCACGAGAAGAGTTCCCAGGTGAAAACCACTGCTGACCAAAAAGAACACAAAGACTTGTCTCAAAAAAAATAAAGATGAATCTTGATGATCCTTGATGATTTTGAGTTGCACCAGAAAATCCTGAAGGAGAATGTCCAGCAATCAGTTTGTGTTTTGAAGCTCAAGCACACTCAGTTTATGTAGAACAATGATCTAAAACACACAAGCAAGTCCACCTCTGAATGGCTCTAAAAGAACCAAGCAAAACCAATGAAGGTTTTGGAGTGGTCACTCCAAAACCCGGTCTTTAGTGGAATTTACATGCTTTGGTATGACCTTAAACAAGCCATTCATGCTCAAAATCCCTCCAATGTGGCTGAATTACAACAACTGTGCAAAAAAGATTGGGCCAAAATTTCTCCACAGCAGTGTGTAAAACTCATTGCCAGTTATTGTAAATGCTTGACTGCTGTACTTGCTGCCAAGGGTGGCGCAACCAGTTATTAGATTTAGTAGTTTTTGGATAGCATTTTTTCCATTAATGAATTAAGTAATCATTTAAAAACTGCATTTTGTATTTATCCAGGTTATTGCTGACTAACATTAAACTTTGTCTAATGACCTGAAACATGTAAGTGTGAGAAACATGCAAAAAAGAAGAAGAAGAAGGAGAAGAAATCTGGAAAGTTAAACTGAAGATGGTGGTAAATAAAAAGACACGCAGACACAAAAGTTCAAATAACCCTGAGGGGACAAGACCAGCTTCACAAAATTTCATGACAATCCATCTAAGTTGTCAAAAAATTATAAATGTAAACTTGATGTTTGGAAATGTCTGAGGATCGCCAAAAGGTATACGATTTTATTCTCTGGAAACCATCAGTATGCTGTGTTTATCATTTGAGCTACACAGATATTACAAAGATCTATCAAAATGACTGCTGTGCAGAATTGGCTGCTATTTGCTAACATATCATAATAGTAATCTATCTCGAGTCACTTCGTGATTCCCACCCTATGACTCCTCGATGCTATCAGCGCCGCTAATGAGCAGCTCAGACAAATTTTCTCCGGGGACGCAGAGCGCAAGGTCACTTGTACGTAGGGAGTGAACGTGACATCGTAAGTCAAATGGTGACAGTTGAGCCACAGATCACAGAGGGCAGAGTTGCACACACAGGAAGTGCATTCCTTCCCCTCACAGTCACTGCCCCCACTGATGTTTGTTTAAACTGGGCTCTGATACATGAAGAGATTACTTCTCCACTCAAATCTCCTCCCACTCCACCCTTGACTCCAATGCTCTAAAAGTACCCTCTCTTTTGTGTAAGAAGAGGACACTGAGTCCTTGGAGACTCTTCACATTTTACCTGATATCAAAACTTCACTGCTGCTTGACTTTTTCTTATACTTACCAAACATCAGACATCATAGTGAAACTGTTACACATGCATCTGTCAGGCTTCAGTTGGCAAATCCACAGCATAACCCTGCTATTACGCGTCTCTGTGTTTAGAAGAGGGATTCCAAAAGGCCGCATGAGACTAAGGCAGCCCTGAAATTTTCTAGATACAACGGATTGGACACTAAACAGCACTTATCCTGCTAGTTCCTCTTCAAAGTCAGTGTGATGTGTCATTGCACAGAATGGTACAAATTGAGAATTTAATTTAATAGTCCGGCAGAGTCACAGCTGGTCACACGGTTGATGCATGCGATCTCTTGTTGTGCACTACACTCAGGGGCGCAAGTGTCTTTCCAACTATCCTTAAACAATTTTTTGATTTGAGATGACAAGGAGGCGTAGAAAATCAAACCAGTCTGTCAGGGCCTCTTAAGCCAAATTTCTTTTCTTTCGGCTGCTCCCCTTTAGGGGTCGCCACAGTGGATCATTTCTTCACTCTGTCCCTAGCATCCTCCTCTGTCTCACCAACCCTCTGCATGTCCTCCTTCATTACATCCATGAACCTCCTCTGTGGTCTTCCTCTTTCCCTCCTGCCTGGCAGCTCCATCCTTTGTCCAATATATCCCTTCATGCAGATGTCCATCTTGAGCCACATTAATAAATCTAAATATGTCCTCTATCATCTATATGGTCACACTACTTTACTGGAGTGGATAGCAACCCATCAATCACAATGTAGGCCCGCCCTAAAGCATGCCTTGCTTTATCATCCCTTTTGACTTTAATAGGGAGAACAACTTGCAAAATAAACATCATATTGAAGAAGAAAAAAAAAAGGATTTGAAACTAGAATATAAACTCAGGAACAGTTTTTGCTGAGGTCAAGAAAGCACAGGAGCTGACTCGTCTTTTCCCACAGATTTCAATGTACCCAGACAGCTGTTTGTTTAGAGGCACTCTTTCTTTTATATACAGCCTTTTGTAAAGGCACACAGGGAAAATGCCTGCTATAGCCCACACTGAAAGAACACAAGTGTGTTCCCATTTCAGTTGCCAATATAATCACAGTTTAAGTAAAACTTCTTTCAGCGGCTCCCTTATTTTTCATCAGGAGTTTCTGTTTGGTCTCAAACCAGCGATCTTGTTCGTGTGCATGATTTTTGGGTTCTTTTCAAAACTTCCCGGGAGAAATTTTAAAACAAAATGTCTGAAATTATCTATCCAATGGGATTTTTTTTTTTTTTGATACACAAATATGAAGTATGCACAAATGGTTGCACCGGTCAACTTTGCAGACAAATTCTTTAACTCTGACACTTACCTGAGTTTATCAGCCACAAAGATGACTCTCCGCTCCAGCAGCAGCGAGGCGAAGACGCGAATCACCTGCCGCACACTGAGACATTTGAACAGACTTTCAAAGTCCACGTGCTCCAGTCGGGAATCGGTGGGCCGCCTCAACTCAATGACCTGAGTGATCACAAAGAACAGAAAGCGTGAGTCTGATTTACTGAGTGCACTTTGCCAAAGTGTACTGAGCTAACGGTCGTAAACAAAAAGCAGTCGTGTTGTGTTGTGCCTGTAGCTCTGACCTCATTTCCTGCACCGGGGAGGAAGGTTTTTACTTTGATGATCTTCCCTGGAGCGGGAAAGGGGGACTCCATCAGACTCCTCATGAAGGGATAGACCAGAGCTGCTGAGATGCCTCTCCGTCTCTCTACCTCATCCAGGATCTGAAAAGAGGGTGCTGACAATTAATGGAAACATACTGTTGTGGCTTTAAGCGCTCATAGTTGTCTAGCTCTCATTTTCTGTTTTTAAAAAAAGCAAAGGCATCTATTTCCATGCTTTTGTGTGAGGAAAATTCCACCCAGTGTGCCTGTCTGCCTGTTTTGGGCTGAGCTGCCTCCTGTCTGGAAAGTTGATTGGGGAATCGCTCATTTTCGAGGACATATGATATCACCCCCGTCGCTCTCTCTTTCACACACATACAGCTTCCTCTGAAAGCAAACACTTCTTTATCATGATAACGTTTTTTCTTTTTTAAACAAATCTCATTTACAGTTGAAACATCGCATTCTCTTCCTCTCTTTGGGCATCTGTTAAGGGTCCAAAACTAGTTAAAGTTTGGTGCTAGTAAGTAAATGCCAGTACAAATTAAAGGCACACACCCATACTGACAGTGTGTGAATACTTCATCAATATGGTGAAGTTATTCTACTTTTACTCAGTTACTGCAGTCTCATTGGGCGACTATATCTATATGCACCATATCCTTAAAACATTCAACACTCAACAGTCTGGGTTGAAATAATAAAGTAATCAGATAAGGCTGAAAGAGTCACACAGAGTGACTGCTCTGTTCTGCGTTAGCACCAGTGAGAAAAAAGCGAGAGAAACAATTACTCTGGGAAATCAGAGGGTTAGAAAAAAAAGGAAAAGAAGCTGACGAACAGGCGTTCGGCACAAGGCCTGCTGAAAGTCATTTCCTTCAGCTGTGAGACAGGTCAACCACAGCTACAGCACCGCATGCAGAAATCTGGCTTTTTATGTGTGTGTGTTTGTGTGTGTGTGTGTGCATTTACTGTATGTGTGGCTAGAGGACAAGACTGAACTCACTGTAGAGAACAAGTCAAAACAGCCCAGTCTGCTGATGACACAGTACACCTCAGGAAGGCGAGCTCCTTTCCCAGTCGGCTGTAAGAGAAAAAAGAATAAACTCTTTACCAGAAGAGCCCCATTCAGAGATATTCTTAAAAAAATAATAACTATAAATGAACTTGAAGTAAGGGATTAGCAAGGTAGTCCTATATCCAGAGCAGTGCAAATATTTATATTTTTATTCCAAGGAAAGAGATTTTCTTGTAATTCTTTAAAGTGGTCTTGAGCAATAGTTCTCAAGGGTTTCTTAACTGCTTTTTGCTTTTTTTCAGCCCAGTCTTTGTACCTGATGATCTTCACAGGAATATTTGTTTCTGCTTGTTAGGACACGTAACACTGACCTATGAATCATTCAAGCATAAACAAGGACCCTAAACTCAACGGATGCACCAGTGTTGTGTCCTCACATAATAGAAAACAAAGAATCAACTTTAGACATTTTGTTATTAGCTGCCTGTCACAAAAACACAAAATTTGTTCACATTTCTTTAGTTCATTCTATTAAAACGAAAACGTCGCCAAAAATAACAAAATTTAAAAAGCAGCAGTGGCTCTGTCATGGTTTGGGGCTGCATTTCAGCCAGTGGTGTTAGGGATCTTGTCAAAAATGTTGGAATTATTAACAAAAGTACAGAAAAGTACCATCAGATTTTGATCTATCAAGCAATGATCCTAAACACACTGGCAGTGCAGTAAATGCATACCTGGATAGAAAAAAACACAACTGAACACAATCAGTCACGATTGGCCTCCCCAGAAAACGAACCTCTACATTACTAAAGAGTAATGTAACAAAGGGCGATTCAAGACTTCCAAACACTATTGTATATAATTACAAATACATAAAGGGACCATGAAACTACACGGAGGATAACGTGAAGATAAGTTGTTGTAAATGTTGTATGTGAAGTCTTTGACTCAATCTGTCATCTGAGGTAAAAGTCATGCGGATAAACATAGATGGTTTATCTGCTCTGTCTGATCGTATCTGCTGTCCTCTGTGCGCTCAAATAGAAACACCGGGGGCACAGACACTTAAAAACACAGACACAAATGAACACAGGCCACACAGACAAATCCACTTGTCCATATTAGGAATACAATTTTCTCCTCTAGTTTCTCCTCTGCCTTTCCAAATGGATGATTAAATCAACTATGTTGAGCTTGATTCAAGTCCTCAGGAATGCTCGGCTGCTGCCAACTGCTGGACAGACAGCGGGGAGGAAACAAAGTTACTGGAAGAGAGCAGCTCACCTCTCTCCCTATTTCTCTCTGTCTACCGCCATCAAAAAGAATATCAGATCAACAAAGCGGATCATTCACAAGAAAACACTTCGCTGATCTAAAATTTACCAAGAAATCCGATTGTTAAACGGCACACACGCTCCTGGTAAACGTCTGAGAACGTGCATGTTGCATGTGCGCTTTTAAAAAAAAATAGCAAACAGCAAACAAAAATCGCCACCACATTAGCAGAATCCCACACAGTCATGCTCTCCACCCGCAAGCTAAATGGGAGGCTCAGCGAAACACTTCAAAGCATTCGCCAGCCTAATTACGGAGAGGAAATGCTCCAGAATGACAATGTTTGGATTTTTCATGGTTTCTTTTTGTCTTGCCTCGCCCGAGAAACCGTTGTTAAATTCAATGAGTCAGTCCTAACTGGGTTTTTATCTTCAATTATTATATTTTACCACATTTTCATGGGCTTTTTATGAGCGCGTTCTATCTTTTAAGGCAATATTTCTTCCCAAGTGTATTCCATTTAAAATGCAACAGAGCTACACATTTCATTGAACATATTCTTATTCAATTACTTAACTGTATTTTGTAGCCACTGAAATCTCAGGTGTGTAGTTTGGGCGTTTGTTGCTCTGCTAACACTATTTAAAAGTATTTACTGGGCACACACAAATGCTGCTCAGCTGCTGTAACAGGGAGTGCGATAATCTTTGTCCGCATCTATTTTTTCAAGCGTTTCACACCCAGTTTAGTTTTTCGTGTTTTGTTTTTTGACATTATTATTCTTAGCGATTTCTTTCCTTTTCGGACACAGCACACGGCCACATCAGCTGCGCGACAGGAAAACTACATCGAGTGTTCAAATAAAAGCGTCTGTCACAACAAACAGGGTCTCAGCGGGGTGCGAACAGGGAGATGAACAACAGCTTACCAGCAGGCGCCTGCAGTACCCGAACCTCCTGCTGCCGTCCTCCCCAGTCAACATGAAGGAGAAGGTCTCGCTGAAGCCAAAAACGAATATACGCACATGAGGAGCAACGCAAACGTGAACACAACCGCAGATACTTGTGATAAAACAGAGCATGTTTGTATTGGGCCTGGCATGGTTTTACATTCAAACGGTGCAGCAGGTGGAGTGCACAGACAAAAGGGTGGAGGTGTGTGAAAGCTTATCATCATTAGTATATCGTTGTTGATTAAATACAGTACAGTATCATTTGTTACCAGTTATAATGTCTGCTGTGGCTTTGGGTTTAGCAAAAATCCACCTTATATAGAATTTCTATCTCTTTTAGAGACAAATGGAAAAACTTTTAACAAAGAAGCAATAAAATGAATGCATGAGACGTCATTTCAGAAGGTGACGTCTATTCAGCAGAAGAAAACCTAAACCTCACCCTCAAAGGGACGCCCTTAGGTGACCCTTTGAGGGTGAGGTGGATGTGAAATTTCTATAGTTTCTGTTTTCTCTGTTGCCAAACTGACAGGTAAGTGAAAGGAATTTGACACTGTGTGGAAGACTGCTGGACGTACCTGCCGTACTCTGAGACCGGACTCCAGTCTTTGGCATCTGGGAAACAGAACTGGGGAATGGCTTTGAGTCTCTGTTCTGCCTCCCTCATCTGCTTGGTGGGCCTATCCAGCTGTGAGGTCAGGAGAGGATTCCAGTCAGCTCATCCTCCTTCACATAACTTTGTCATCCTTTATTAAAATCCCCCATGGATGACCGACAAATGACCAGAGTAACTTTTCTCCTGTTCAAGGTTAACCTCCCTCATGTCCTCTCTAATTCAACTACACTCTCTGACCGTGTGAGATTAACTTCTCCCAGTGTACACGTCAGCTGAAAAGTAATTAGAAAAATACCCTTTCAGGGTTTTTCCTCTGGCGTGAATGGATCCTGGTTATTTTTAATTATAAACAGCCTACAGGGCTTTCATTTATAAGCTGTAATAACCCATAGAACTTCAAACAGCCTGCGGGGTCAAACGTGAAAGACCAGCAAAGTGTTTTAGGGCTCAAAACGGGGGTAAATTTTAGAAACCCTCTACATGATCTTTTAATAGTAAGAATAATATCATTGCAGTAAGTGCTTTTATAAGTCATGTAATAATAACACTCAGAAGGTTCTGAACTATTTATGCTTTGGAAACCATTCAGTGGTGACATATCTGTGCACAGTTTGTGATTTCTACAAACCTAGTGACATCGGTTAAAGAATTTTATGGTCACCGACACATTAGACTTAATTTTTGGGGGGGATGTTTGCTTTGTTTCAAAGTAATTCTGGCTCTCTGCATTCTTGTTACACCCCAAGTAAAAGCTGTCAGAGACAAGCAGGATCCAGTTGTGGCTTTTACCTTGGGGAATTGATAGGTGACCTCTGGGGAGTAGGAGTTCTTGCTGGGTTTCTTTTTCAGAGAAACAACCACAAAGTACTCAAAGAGTTCTCTCTCCTGCCACTCGATGAGCTGCAGCTCCAGCGTTCGATAGCTCGGGGCTCGTCGCAGGATGGACTGTAATTTTAATAACCTCTGGGTGTGAGCTGAGAAACGGGGCAAACATAATACACGCAAAATTGTCAGCTTTGTGTAAAGAATGAAATCTGAGGCTCCAGCAGGTCAGTCAATTAAACAGAAGGTATCCGAAGAATTTGCGCTCGCTAACCTTTGAACCTGTCGTCCGAGTCGCTCTCGCTCTCGCTGTTGTCATCTGGAGGCAGATATTACACAGAGAAGAGGGTTTTTTTATGGGTCCCAGGGCTTCTTCACAAACATGTGTTTATGTCGCAAAACGGACACAGAGGGAACGCTACGTGGGTGGCTGCGATACAAATATTTACTCGCTTATCTGGCCAGAAGATGAAGGGGAATATAGAGAAGCGATACCTCTCAGAGATGCAGTCTCAACATTGGACATGGAAAGCTTCTTCAACCTCTTCTTCCCACGTTTAGTGCAGTAAATGGAGTTGATCCTCTGGACCAGCTGTAGACGGAGAAAGGAGGATTCTATCAGGAACCTAAGGTTTTGTTTCTCTTGAGCCTAAGTATAGGAAGCAGAGATGTGCACGGCCAAAACTAACAGTGTGAAATACAGTACATGTGTGTTAAAGGGTGCAGACAAATACAAAGGAAAGACATTAAGGGGAGTTCTTGAGAAAAAGGCAAATTCAAACAGTGATTACACGCATCAAGGCACTCTATCTTAAAAACATCTATTCCAAACTGTGGAATTACAAGTGATCCAGAGGCTCCACTGACTCTGACTGAAACCTGAGACCATCTGTGAAGCGGGAACACGGAGTGAACACAGTCGGAGCTCTGCGAGGACTTAGTGTAGGTGTTTTTGTACAATATCGCAGTGTGTACCTTGGGGATCCTCCAGTGCCTGTGTGAGGCCAGGCTATCGGTTGTGCTACAGAGACTATCATCCAGCAGGCCGCAAGGTGAAGGTGATATCTGGGGGAGAAGCAGCATTTCGTCGTGGCTGTAGCGTTTGGTCAGCTGTGACATCCGATGGCTTTTCCTGTCGCTCGGAGCAGGCAAGCGAAGGGACTGACTGCTGGGTTTGGAAGGCAGCTAGTTACAGAGAAAAGAAAGCAGCAGGTTTTCCTTTCATTCACTTGTAATAAGACTTCGCTGTAAGCTATATCTTTATATCTCAGTTACATTGCCTAATAATCTGCCTACCTAAGATTTTAATTTCCTGTCATAAAGAGGTGTCAATCATAAGGCCCAGGGGCCAGAATTGGCCTCAGATATGGCCCGCTGGACAGCTTTGAAAAGAGAGCCTAAATTTTGGACTTAAATGACAGAAATTTCCAATTTCTTTTTTTCACAGAAATCTGTGTTTTTTATGTGGTTTCAGCATAAAAAACCAAATCACAACAACAGTTCCCTTAAGACACTTTATATTATAAGTTAAAGACCCTACAATTAGATAACAATAACATGTATCATTGAAATTGTGTTTATTTTTCTTTTATTAAAATATACCAGGGATTAAATATGTAGTTTAATAGCTATGCATTGACAGAAAGGCCAGTTTCCCTGGTCCGTATGTGGGCCACAACACTTTAATGTGTTATTGTCAATGCAAACAAAACATTAAAGCACTTAAGGAAAGAATACAGGTTTATTGTGAAGCAGTCACAGGGAGTGGCATTCAAAGCAACAACTCAAAAAAGCATGTCCATCTTCAAAGCATGGGTTTTTCCTTTACATGTGACGTTCTTCAGCTTCTCAGCACTACTCTGGAAATGACTGACTTCTCTGATGGACTTCTTTATCAAAAGTAGCAGTTCAAACAGTGTTTACAGCAGTGTTAAACAATGCTTGTTGTTACCACATGTACCCCTTTTCTCCCCGACCTCCTACTTTACATAGTGTGAGGCATGTGCCTGGCAATGAAGTGAGCAGACTAAATCAGCAGATGGCCCTTTCTGTAAACATCGCAAGATCTAAACACGTCAAGCTGTTTCCTGGAGTGCCACAAATGAGGTGTGAGAATCTTTAAAAGACGTTATCCAGGTTTCATCTGTGACACCCCGAAAGGGGATGTGTGTTATATGTACTACAAGAAAACAAAATAATCTGCGCCGCTGGCTTACCTGAGGCGGAGAGTTCAGCTTCCTGTCCATGGCGGACCAAGAGCGGTTGTTCTCCAACAGACGAGACGTCCGGCCCAAACTCCGCCGCTTCAGGTCGACGTCCTCATATGGATTCTCCTTCTCTGTGGGAATAAAGTGAGCGTTCACTGTAGCAGTACAGCTGGCAACAGTTTGTGGACGCAGGCCGTTTCTGAGAGAGGAGAGATGAGGCCGAGGGGTCAAAGAGGGTAAATAGAGGGCGATTAAAGGTGTCAGAGGTCCAGGAAGGCCTCCCTAGGTTATTCAAAAAAGAGATGAGTGATGAAAGGTAAGCCAAAGGACATTCCCAGCTGACTCGAGTTAATTCCCAGCTGAGTCACTGTCCAGATATGCAACTGTAGTGAGAGAGAAAAAGAAGAGTGTGCTCTTCTTATAGCACATAATGAGTTACACAATGACCTTTCCAATAACCACTGGTTCTTTCAAGTATACATCAACTAAGTATATAATTTTATGTGTGTTGTTTGCATAAGACAATGTGATAAAGCAGCTGACAAACAAGCGTTCGGGTCTCATTTGTCAAATTATTTTAGGACTAAACTGCAATAAGCACAGATTTTGCTACCGCTCCATAGCTGTACTTCAGTCACTAAATGATGGCAGGAAAGCAAAGAGCATGAACATTACAGAGCATAGCATGGCTCTCGCTGATGTCACCTGGCAGGGGACCAACTTCAATAAAGAGAGAACTTGTGTAACACCACAGTCGGTGTCTATTCAGACATGTGCTCTGAGAATAGCTTTTTGGCAGGGTCTGAAAAAGGTTGTGAGAAAGAGAAGAAACCACGGCGAAGAACAAAAAACAGAGCCAGATGGCGTCGAAATGCATGAAGGGAACTTTTAAAAGAAAGAAAATCAGTGTTATCTGGCAACAGAAGTGCATCTGGTAGCTGTGTTTTAGAGGAAAACCCGGTGAACCCTCCAACAATGAGAGTTTTTTAAGCACCTAAACGTAAAAAAATGCTTCCATGGCTTTGTTCAGTTACCTATTTTTAGGTTAATGATTTAACCTGTACACACACACACACACACACACACACACACACACATCCATGTGCAGACAATGTACACTGGATGGGGACTTTTGGGGCGTTATGTTGTGTCACGCAGTCAATTAGTTGAGTGGAGTTATTTTTATGTGCATCATTAAAGCTGCGGGGCAGAATAAGAGGGCTCAGTCTGACCCCACATTGTACCGCTGCTCCATTAAACTGAAGCTATACTGTAATGAGAGCCTGCTGGGAAAATCATATGTCTCTATAGCTGCTTACGTACTGGAGGGTACTAATCTGCTCCTCTGATTACAAACATCAGGATCTCTCCCTAACACACTCCCAGACACACAGCATTATGCAGGGAGGGGACACACCTAAGCCGCACACTGTGATTGTACATTTGTGTGTACACACAATGGACGCTCTGGGCAGGGCGAGGCTCAGAACAAACTACACCAACAATGTCAGGATCAGTTTACCCTCTAAAGTGGCGAGCTTGTAGCAATGCTCAACCACTGAAACAAAACTACATCAGGGATGGACGCTGCATAAGAACCTCTGGCAGGACCACAAACCGTACAGTGCCTAAGACAGTCTCTCCCGTGACCACGCTGGCGACGTTTTGTGGCAGAATTTACAATATTTCAGGCACCATAACAAAATTACAGCTTGTTTTATGTGTCTAAGGTGATTCTGTTAAATCGCTCGTTACACGTAGCAGACAGTCGCCCAGATTCATTCACAGTGGGGTAAGGGCAGACAGCTGAATCATGGTGTCAGTGGTGCACAGGGTGTGATTCATCAGCTTGTAAACAGATCAATCACCGGCACACCATTTATCAGCTACACTAGTTAAAAGCACTTACACGGTTCCCTGATGTCACAATATATCATGCAACCGCAGTAACACTGTAGCGCAGGTCGAAAAAGGCCTGCGCTCTTAAGATAAACATCTGACATCAAGCACAAGTGCCAACTGACAACAAGTGAGTGGGCGTCCTTCCAAGAAAGTCAAAGAAGTCAAAGTTCTCATGGGAAAGAAAAACATTTATTTATTTATTTTTTTCATTTCTTGCATAGTCAGTGTTCACATATTTTCATGCGACATGAAAAAGAGACGTCGCATCTGGGAATCATCGCAGTACTTCGGTTTATAGGGGGTCTTTTTTCTAGCCAGCGTTACCAGGGTACTTTGAGTGATGAAGGTCTACTGTGA
>VOQK01033361.1:8778-19504 GCA_015052645.1 Benitochromis conjunctus
TTTTTTTAGCATTGATTGATTGGTTCTGTGTTATTCGTATTGTGCTGAATTCAGTGACGTGCTGTAAATGATAAATGTTGTGCAACATAAAGTTTTCTGTTGTTTGTAAGGTTTTGTTTTGTTTACACACACCTGTCATTTTTAAAATTAGTATTTAGGTGGAAAACTTTTGGAGGAGTCGCTGGTAGCGATCAATTGTTACCCATCCCACAACCGCTCAAGTGATTTAGGTTATTTTGGCTGTTTCGATTTTCTGGCAAGTTTAAATATTTTGATTTGTTGTCTTTGCATTACTTTCAGCCAGAGCAGGAATCTACCTATCTAGTGATTTGTGACTTACACTGGCCAAAAAGCTATACACATGATTGTAAATGAATTGCAGTGTTGCTGCATATCTGCTTGAGAGGCAAGCAAGTGACCTTTTGCAAACATCCATCTATCCATTCGCTTCCGCTTATCCTTTTTGGAGCCTATCCCAGTTGTCTTGGGGCAGGGTACACCCTGGACAGGTCGCAGGGCTAACACATAGACAACCATTCACACTCACATTCACACCTATGGGCAATTTAGAGTTTCCAATTAATCTATCCCCACCAAATGTCTTTGGACTGTGGGAGGAAGCCAAAGTACCCAGGGAGAACCCACGCAAACACGGGGAGAACATGCAAACTCCACACAGAAAGACCCCGACCTGATGGTGGAATTGAACCTTCTTGCTGTGAGGCAACAGTGCTAACCACTGTTCCACCGTGCTGCCCCCCTTTTGCAAACAACTTTACCACATCAGATTAATGATAACAGTATTTATGCTAGTATTCATGTTTTTTTTCTGTTGGTTTTAGAAAGATAGAGTATTTGAATCTTATTAGAAATAGTTAAACCAGTTTTAAAAAGATGTAGTAAATTGCAAAATGTAAACAAAAACACACATAAAAAACACAGCTGTTTAAGTGCACCGTGTTTTATAAGAATCGCAACTGCCAAGTCTACACTATATCTCTCTGTGTCATGCAAAGCAAAGACCAAAATTCAAGTATACAACAAAAGCATGTGGTAAATTATAAAAGGGAAAATTATCCTTTGGTCTTTTACCTAAATATCATTCAAAGTCTAGTATGAGGAAACATCCCAATTCATAATTCTTGATATATATCATTAGTGGGATAATGTGTTGGATGAATTACTTTGCAAACACAAGGCGCCTGGAGGGTGACCTGTGAAAATTCCATACAACGCCTCTCCAGAGCTGAAGGGATTCATTTTCATTTCCCACCGGCTGTCTTAATCACCATGTCTCACTGTGACAGAGAGTTTACACAGGCTGATCGCATCTCAAGAATAGGACCTTAAATTGGTTTCAATGCTGTCAAGCAATAGTAACAGTGAAATGTAACCAAATTAAATGTTCTTGACCAAACTGCATCATTAGCAGTATTTGACTATAATGGCATCTTCTTTCTTTCTTCCTTATGATAAATTAGATATGTAAATGGATGTTGTGATGGGATTGGCATATAGGACACATCATAGAAAAACCATCTGCTACAGCTCTGCGTCCTCTTTAATCCCCTGATCTTCAGTTGACATGTTTCAAATCTGCAATGAGATCTACAGATTTAAAAGAAAAAAATCTGATTACGCACAAATGTTATATATTATAGAGATTCTTAGCTCATCATTCTTCCAGAATTAAAAAGAAAAAACCCCAAAACAAAACAAATATCATCACTTGCATTTTTTTTTTTTTAAACATTAGGATAACAAACTGCCGTCAATAACGACAAGTAATCTGAAACATGGAAGAGTCCATCTTTGGTGTTCCAGGTTGTTTTAATGACAACCGTCCAGGGATTACAGATGTGAATGGAAACTGAGTAGCAGTAAAAGGAGTGATATAACCATGAGAATGGAGATGCTGTAGAAATCAATACAGCATTGCATTTGCATTGCTTTGATCATGTACAGCAGGACCGGGAGATTAAGTAATACAGATTCTCCCTGACAGGCCGATCATTAACACTAGTTTGCAATCTGTGTGTGTATCCGCTCGTCCTGTCTAACGCCTTGGGAAAGACAAGTGTTCTACATAAGTGAATTTAGGAGGGCACATGTAAGACAGTGGCTGTAACAAGCTGAATGGTGAGCTGGGTGTAAATCATTGCCTGACTTCAAGCCACTTAAGTAAAAAGCACATGAGATGAAGAAAGAGGGTAAGTGAAGTGAATTAGCATCTTTGCCCATAAATCTAGAAGTTGAAAAAGAAAAGTAAGTTCATGAAATAATAACCTGTTAGTCAATTTGACTCAAGTAAACCCTGTCATTAGTTTGAAATCTTCATTTGACACTGTTCAGATAAGTTTCTGCATCCATCTAACTTACTCATCTTTCTGCTTTCAGTCATTACACTTAGCTAATTTACAGTTTTTCTCAGTCGCTTTGATGCAATTCTCCCATCAGGAGCATCGTTCTCACCACTCTTAATGTAGTTCCTAAATCAGGAGCACACCCACACTAGCTCTTTTCACTTACCTTAATGCTGTCCAACACTGCACAAGTGTTTTCAGTTAAATCAATTAAAACTGTTATCAAGTAGGTATGAAAGAGTAAGGCCAGTCACACATGCTCAGTGGCAGTAGTGAAATGGCCATTCCATTTGAAGGCAAAGAGAAAGCCTTCAAATGAATTAGCTGAAAGAAATAAAAACACATACCCTCAGCCTTGTATCACAGATACATGTCATGGCACCGCTAATTTCACATAATCATATACTGTACTGTGTAGTGAGTGTGCTGTACTTTTTGGTTGTCAGTTTTCTGATAGTACCAGGGGTCATTTGCAATACAAGAATAGCAGGAAGAGTGAAAGGGGAGGTTTACAGTAGTGAGGCCTGCCGTAATCTATGGTTTGGAGACAGTGGCATTCACAAAAAGATAAAAGGCCAAGCTGGAGAAGACGGAGCCAAAGATGCTTAGATTATCACTAAGAGTGACCAGGAGGGATAGCATTAGAAATTAGAAAAGCATTAGAAATCATATCAAAGTGACAGCTCAGGTTGAGCAGTTTGAAGACAAAGTTAGAGAGACAAGGCTGAGATGGTTTGGATATGTGCAGAGGAGGGATGTTGTACAAAGGATGTTGAAGATGGAGCTGCCAGGGGGAAAAGAGCAAGACTACAGAAAAAGTTCACAGACATAGTGATGGAAGACATGAAGAGCGTTGGTTTGACAGAAGAGTTAGGGATAGGGTGAGATGGAGGCTGATGCGCTGTAGCGACACCTAAAGGGAGCAGCTGAAAGAAAAAGGAGACAGTATCACATAGCTACACATGTATCATTTTGCTTTTCATTGTGAATTGTGGCCTCCTGTTTCCTGTTCTTAGCTGACAGGAACGATCCCCAGTGGGGTGACTTTGTCTATATTGTGATGCAATTTCACATGTATCACTGGCTTTTTCTCGATTCCAGCAATTTTGTAATGTTTCAAATAATCTTTCATTTTTGCGTCTGTACATGTTTTACCCTACATTAGGGCTACATTTTTACAGTTCTTCTTCCAAAATCAGAAAATTTGATAAAAGCTTATAACAACTTGGTGTCAAAATCTTAAAACGGTGGTTAAAGGTTTTTATTCACTGGTTCAGAGTTCAAGTGATTGACTCACTTTGAGTGTTGTGACATATTTGAAAAAAGTATTTTGCACAAAGACTTTTTTGGGAGGTTTTGTTTGGAAAAATGCCTTAACTGTTTTGAGTATTCTGACTACTGCATTAAGAGTGAAGAGAATGACATTCATAATGTGAGAATTGCATGAAAGAAATCAAAGAAACCTGCAGTATACTGACCCAAGAACAGAAAGTACTAATTCATATTGCACTGATATTGACATGTCACCTTTCTGGTCCCAGTCTATCCCTTTTTGCTTAGTCTAAATGCTCATATTCACATAAACAAATGAAATACAGAGAAGTGAAATCAGGTCTCACTATGCCCAGATGTGAAAATTACTGTCTCTTAGAAATTACAAATATTAGAACTATAATGTGTGATATATAATGTTGTGGATATGTTTTTTTATATAAGCTCTTACTTACTATTGTGCAATAGGAAAAAAAGAAAAAGAAAAGAAAAACACCTGCCCTCTATCACACTAGGATCAGCAGATTAATCTCGGTAAGATGTAACACACACAGATGGTCAGACAGAAAAAATTAGAAAAATATGCCATATGAATACATTTGTCTTGTGTAATATCAAATAAGATTCATCTATCACGGAGATAATGGCTTGATGCATTGGTATACTTAGCATAGAGACAAAGTTAATTTCTTTATAGGCCAAATACTCCTACCAAGATCCCCTGTAATAAAAATCTTTTATGTGGGAGTATTATATAAATTGATTGTAAGCCATCTTTCTGGTTTGCACTGATTAATTTGTACTTACATTTCAATGCTGCAAACACAACGCACTCAGGAATTACTGAGGAATTACTGGATTTCTGCTGCTACTACACTACTGAGTTTGTTGTTTAATAGGATGTAGACAGAAATGTGATATGCCAATTTAGAGAACCACAGTCACACATCCCCAATGGTCAGTGGGGCTCCATTTCCTGTCAAAGGTCTTTTTCAATATCCGACAAACATGGTGCTTTGCATGCTATCCAGTAGTTAAAACACTGGGGGGCTGTGGGTCGCAGACACAGTCCTACAAGTGACTCAGATCACAGGTAGCAGCAATAGAAGGAGGCACGACTTCCACGGGTGGAACACTGACTCATACATCCACCCAAGTCTACAGCTACATCTCAGAACAAAGCTGTGTTCATGCAACACATGCTACACTGGTCTTATATTAAAACAAGCCATCCCTGTTGATAGATATGGAATCTTAATGCCAGGATAGAAAAGCAAAGGCCTTTTGCAATACTCATAATAAATCCAAATTATGTCAAGGATAACATCGGAAACTGACTCGCCTTATAACAGAAAGCTCTCAGGCTTTAAAGGGTCAACATCCTTTGCGTTTTAAAAATGAACGTATTGACCATCTACGTCTACAAATATCTGTCAAAAGTGCACGGACCTAAAAAAAAAGTTGTGTTTGTTAAGCTGTGTTCATGCAGCTTTTTGTGTACTTCCCAGAGGGGAAAAGAGTACTTCAACCTTTTCTTCCTAACAAGGTGACAGAGGTCAAACTGAAAAAGCACACACACAAAAATAAAACTTTATCAAATCATGTACCCCCCACTTCGGAGGTGACATTGGGTTTGTTATTGACACAGAAAAGGAAATTCAGTTTTGTCTGGAATTTGTGATGGTATAGTCAAACAATAATAATGTATGACCCACTGGGCTTTAAAGGAATTACGCTTATCTTCCAGGAAGCAGGTTTGGTGAGTTAACTGTGCGGATTTATTTCAGCTTTACATGTGACTGACGACTGAATTTGGAGCAACAAAAAGCAAAAGAAAAAAAAACGTTAAATTAAGTCCAGTTGTTGAAGCGTGCTGCGAGATACACATCAAATTACGTTCACTCAGTCTGTTTTTGCATGCGCCATCTAATTAGATTAAAGCTGCTTACCGGAGCATACTGCACTTTCTTGAAATAAAGGCCTGTCAACTTTCCTGTCAAATTTCCCCAACAAAACAAAATATTAAACAAAATCTGTTCTTCTTTTTGGCAATTAATGATACAGTGTGACAATTCAATACACTAAAAAGATGCTCAGAAACCAGGGAAGATGTTGCCAGGCCTTGTGGCATTCTTTCTTTAATGAGTTAAAGGAAGTAATTGATTTCCCAAAGGGGAGATGTTGTTTTGGAAACACTATTTTCATTTTGTTCTAATGGACAATTACTTAACGTAGGATTGTTTTTTTTGTTCCATTCCTAATTATACTCCAAGGGAAAGAAAAAAAAATCACCATTTGCATAAAAAGTGGTGTTCATCTATGAACTCAAATTATAGGCAGAAATATTTACAGGTAAATGGTTTCTGGAGGCTGGAATCCTGTAGTAAAGTTATAATTGTCTACCGGGTTTACTAATTTATATGTTAAGAGAGGCAGAAGCTTCCAGAGCTGACATTTGCAAACGACATAATAGCTAATGTACCGCACAGCTCTCAGAACTGTCAAGAGCACCAGACAGATGGCAGCATTTCAACACTCCTTTCAGTTACTTGCATCATGCACTATTTCATTTTCATCCAACAATCCAGGTAGCAATGTTCCTGACTTTTCAAGGCTATCCATTTACTGTGACGGCCGAATCAGATCCTTACTGAAAAATTCATCCCCAAATGTCAGCCTGCGCACAACAAGCAATCGGCATGGCGCTCCAAAATACCACTGTGAATATTTTAGAATAACTAAAAGCAATCCAAGGTAGACATTTATATTTCAAATTCATGTCCTTGTACCTCACGATATCTTTGAGAGTAATTTGTCTTTGATGTAGGAGAGGCATCAATATTTGAATTTCTTAAAAGATCACACTGGATCAAGGTCAAGACCAAGAAACTGGATTAACAACCAGCTATTTAGTTGGTCTAAGGTTTGTTATTTGAAACTTACAACCTAAACTTTTATATATACTATAGATAGACATAATTTACGCTACTTAAGCTATAGAGATAGCTTCGCAAAAGAGAAAGAAAAACATTCTGCTATAAAAGAGAGAACAAATTGTGAAATGTTGTGGCACGATGAGCCATCTCTGCACTTGCTTGTTTCCATCTGCTGTTGCCAGTTTCTGCCACAGAGTGGTGCAGACGCCGCTGTCTTGGAGTGAGGCAGGGCCAGCCCCGTGTCCCATAAACACACACAAATCATTTACATGCTGTACTCATCAAAGGCAACTCTTCCTCATCTCCGCAGAGATTTGCTGCTGATCTGAGCTTCCAATATTGCATCTCAGAGCGTTGCGGCTAACCTTTGCAACTGCCAAGAATGTGATTAATTTTTTAAATACAGCTGTTGACCTATTATTGAGATGGAGAAGAGCCACCCGAGACACTCATCTCCTCTCCGCTGTATAATGGAATGCATTATTGCATCAGTGTTTACAAGGCGTGCTAAAAGAGAGACAGAATGAGGGAGAAAGCATTAAATAAAGCAATTCAGCTAATGTCGCTTTGGGCCTTGTGCACACACAAAATGCCAATCAAAAGTCGCAATTCTTTGATTCATTGCAGTTTGCGCTGGCAGTTGCATCTGAGAGAAGAGTGGTGACACAATGTGGAACAATAATTACCCCGCAGTGTTAAAGTCCTCCAGTGTCTTGGTGCATTCATAAATAAAATATGTTCAAGATAATGGATTTATGCTCAATAATTCATCATCAGAATGTTTCAAACCAAGTGATATGTGTCGCAGTATTCTGTAACACAGTGCTTAGCCAAATTAAGTTATCTTGAAACAGATTTATTGACAGGGCTACTGCTGTTTTCATTTACTCAGCAACCATTTCTTAATTACCCCTGCAAAACACATAAAACAAACAATGCCAATGGACTGATTCTAAACCACTCAGTGTCATTATTAACTACACACCATGCATTCAAGTCCGGACCAAAAAGTACCGAACATTGCAACTCGCTCAAACACTTTGAGTGGCTCTGAGTTAGAGTGAGAGGAGAGCAGTGGGACTGTGACATTTGTCATTCATGACCTTGGTGCTAGCCAGCCATACAGGCAGTTTGGTTTGATGACCCATCAGAGAATCTGTCTGGGCCCTTGCAAGAGCCAGAGGACCAGGGTGACATCCAGGTCTGCGGTCTGTTCAGCTGGACGGGGGTCAATCAGTGGCGCTGAAGATCCAAAGCCAGCTGGAGAGCCATGATTTGACTTGCCTGCATGTCCAGAGTGTGCCATTCCCAGAAGCAAGAGGAGGCCTCACTGGCATGTTGGAGGAGGCTGCTCATCCTCATAATTAATTACATGAGCTTGTATGGTGTAGGATCAGCACAAGCATATTGTGTTATTGCATTAGATTGCTAGAACGAGAGAAAACACACACATACACAAACACACACACACACACATATATATATGCTTGTAATGACATACAAATCATGTGTGTTAGTGTAAAGCAAGCCCTACCAATGTGATTATGGTTAAATCAGCTGTCTCAGTCACAAACAAATACAAATGGGACAGATGCACTTGCAATCAACTACAACAAGATACCCACTTTAAATAAAAGCAACTGCATTTCATCAAAACACACACGTGCGGTGCTTAAATCTAGAAAAGTCTTAAGCATCCAGCAGAGAATGAGGGAGAGAGAAAAACAATTTACATGCAAATCAAGCCTTATCATCTCCATCTCTTTATGCCACTTTTGCCAACAAAATTGCATTCATATGCACAAAGGCATTCAATTACTGTAGCTGTGGCTCAACTTTTCACATACCAGCATTTTCTATTTGGATAGGCAGGCCCATGTACATTTAATAGGTAGCCATTCTGTTCCCCGGCTCTGCGAGAGATCACTGCCAGTGTGTCAGTTAGAGGAGATGGCAGCATGTATCAGTGCATGAAATAAAGCTCCTGCTCCAAAGTGACAGGTCCTGGATATTGTTGGCAAATGGATGTTAAATTCACTCTGCAACCACCAACAGCAGCCCCGGCTATGAAAAATTAACTGTACTCTGGCTAAAGGGAAGGGAAATTGCTTTGCTAGATATACCACAAAATCCTGTTTGTGAGCTATCCATCTGTCAGATCTCTTTGCAAAAGAAGTCCTTCAGCTCTCTCTATTAAAGAGTCTGCTCTCATATGCTGTTCAGAGTAATCCAGTATGAGAGCGGAAACAAAGAGATGTCAAAGAGAGTTAGAGTAAATCCTAAATCTGTGCTGTAGATTACAAATCAGTAAAGAACACTGGCTCCAAGGGCCACAAAACAGACCAGGTACTTGTTATATGTGAACCACTAGAGGGCACCAACAACCACTGTAACTATTCAATAATTAAAGTAGGTTAGTTCACTTAGTGTACATTATAGTCTATAACTGTTGGCTTTGGGAAGTGAAGTGTTATACACTAAACCACATAAGAAAGATTCTAAAAGATACAGCAGTGTATTTATTTATTTATTTATTTTCTATAACATGTTTACTAGGGTAAGTCATCGTTAGCGACCCCGCCCCCACCGAGACACACACACACACTCTCTCTCTCTCTCTCATCCTTTTTTTCATTATTAGTTTTCATGGGTAGAATACATATAGTTCACTTGGCTCTTTCTAGCTTCCAAATATTGAGGCCAGTTTCGCATCCCACCAGCAGATGTCAATCTACCACTTTGAATAACTTCTGGCCTTTCTTCAACTGGGTGTCGCTGTTTTTCTCTCCTGGTAAGGCAATACAGTGTGTGGTGACGCTCAGCATGTTTGCGTCAGTAAATTCCAAATTAATTCAGTAGAATGATTTTCCCCCACTCCCCCTACCCACCCCATCGCGAGTGATTATTTAGAAATTCATGAATAGGGATATAAAATCGGTCGCTGGAAGTTGGAGAGTTAGATGGGGGTGTGGGGGGTGTAGTCGTGCTTTCACACAGCAGTGAACAGTGCTAAAAGTACCAAAAAAGTCCAGGTAGAGGCGGATAAAATACATCAGTGCCGCCCACTTCTAGCAATTATAAAGTTATTGGCTGAATTGGTTGGCAAAACTTAATTTAGGAAAGAAATAGGTGATTTTAAGTATGGAAAGAAAAATCATAAAGATGTTTCTCTCAAGGCAAAAAAAAAAGTCAATGTGCTGAAACCTCTTGACGTGCAGGTTATAGTCTATCTTGGAATGTGCACATATTAATTTAAGAAATACACACTTAAAGAGGCAGAAGGTTTTCATTGGTTTAATTGGTCAGCTTGGGTGAGTGCCCAAAATTGGTTAATTAAAACAGAAAATTAAAAGAAGAAAATTCTTATTCAGACGTATTCAGACGTTTTCTCGTAAAAGCGGGTGACTAAGGACTCTGAATTTTTCAGCATTTGATTTGCTGGCTCGTCCCCGTTTCTTTCTCAACCTGGAGACTGCGCAGAAGGCGTCGGGGGGGGAAAGTGCATGTGCAAGCAGAACTAAGAAAGTTCGTAGACCCGAGGTGCAGGATGTCCCGTTAAGGAGAAAAAAAAAATCCTGCTGAGGAGCAGAAGCAACACAAGCTGACGGGCTGAAAGGACTGCAACTCAGAGGGAACGGCACTCACCGCACAAGATATACTGTTAACCAGAGAAAATGGGCTTTCCGACGATATTCAGTTGTCGTCGGAGTCTTCTCAAATTGTTTTTGCTTCAGTTCATCGTGTTCCAAACAGTAAATGCTCGTCCTTCTCCTATTATCAGGTTTCCCGGAGACGATACCCCCAGAACAGACAAAGAAGTTGCTTTGGTAAGTTTCTGTCTTTTTTCCCCCCCCTTCTTCCTCAGAATATGTCTAAGTAGGTCAGGTAGCCATGAACTGTTTTTACCCTTGGAGTACAAGGAATGAACAGGAGTAGTTTACACATTATTTATTTCTTATTGCTCTGATTTTATATAAAGATACCCTAAAGAACGCTAACCTATTATTTTATGTGTTTATCCAAACTTTAGCATTATCTAAACAAGTTTTATGGATGCCCGCAAGACAGATGTAATCTTATGGTGCTCAAGGATACCCTGAAGAAAATGCAAAAGTTTTTTTCTCTGCAAGAAACTGGAGAGATTGATGCCCAAAC
>VOQK01033370.1:32581-59278 GCA_015052645.1 Benitochromis conjunctus
TTTCTTTTTTTTTTTTTTTTTTAATAAAAAGGTTTCTCTTATATTATTTTCAGTGGCAGATTAGCAGGGCTGTCTCTAGCCGTGTTTATGCCCTAGGCAACATTAGATTTTGGTGCCCCCTCGTGGATCGATAGCTATATAGGTTTTTGAGAAAACTAATTTAGTGCAGGCGAATTTTGGTAAAAGAGCCCTCTAAAAAGCTTAGAAAAACATGCACGATTTGAAGAAGAAAAAGCTGTCTTCCATGAAGCTTAAGGTCATTTGATACACTGTCATAATACCTGAGATATTTATTAAAAAGTAATAATAAACAGTCCAAATTGCATTCTGCTTTTATTTGTGACTTCAGGATCTGAAGATTCTGTGAACACACAGAGAATAATTTATTTAAAGGAAACCCAAATGCAACTAAATGTGTTTTCATTGTTACTATTGTTACACTTTCTGTCTTATATAGTTAGAGGACACATCCTTGATGACACTGCTGCGTATACGGACCAGATTTAAGAATGAAGATAGAAACTTAAGATTGACAAAAAAGAACATTGTGGACTTTAATAAATGGGTCAGACTTTTATTAACAATAAAAACAAAAGTGATCTTACAGCCAATGACAGTCACTGACTGTGACCGCTCACCTGTCTGAAATGTAAAAAACTGATTTTAAAAAAAGGGTAACACCATCAAAAAGAATTAATAGCTATACATAATTACAGAAGCGCTGTTGTGTCATCTGCTGCAGCTTTTGCCACGGGGTGTGGCAAAAGCTGGAGATGTGCCCAAAATACAAACCAACTTTCATTAAAGCACAAAAATCCAACGAGGCAAACACACCAAGAAATCCAAAAAAGAAGCAAAACACACTCAAGAGCAGGTGAAGCAGATGAAGATGGGGGAAACTGAGGCTGTAAATACTCGCAGACAGAGTGAGGACTAATCAGGGAGAGCGAGGGAAAAAAGAAACAACTGAAAATAATTAAGGACAACAAGACAAGGGAAGTAAAAGTAAATACAAAACACAAGCGATAAATGACTGTCAAAATAAAACAGGAAGTGATAAAACAGGGACAGAAATGACAATTTAAGCACGGTGCATAGAGACACGAGGGAGACTAAACGAATGTCGAACCATGAACTTAAAACAGACTAATCGCTGTAACCAAATCATAGAAACAAATGATAATATGTCTCTGTCTACAACATTCATCAAAACTGAGGCTTTAAAATATAATGAAAAGAAAGCTAAAAATTCAACATAACCTTAAATCCACAGACCGTGACAGCTGTCTTTGATCACGTCTCTGCAGATAACTCTGTGAAGTTGCAGGTATTCAGTAAACTCAGAAGAACAACTATAAGCAGCAACTTCAGCCACCGTGGACAGCTTGTCTCACCAGTGCCCTCCTACAGCCTTTCAGCAACACATTTTTAGAGAGCTTGTCTGGCAGAAAGCCTTGAAGGAAGACTTCTCCTCTGTGCCAGATACAGCTTATTTTGGTTTGTCTTAGTGTCATGTAAATATTTCAAAATGGTAACTCCTGCGATTATGAACCTGGAGCACATTTCTGTCCTGTGTTACTGGACAGCCGCGATGTGAGAACGAGGCGGCAATGACAGGACCGATATGCCGCTGTGATCGCTCCTGCAGTAAATTACTGATCACAAGGGGTGAGCAAAGCAGATCCTCGCACATCCACGACTGCGCCACTGAGATTCACACTCAGGAGTGAGGCTTTAGGAAGTCCTTAAAGATACTTACTATCCTGAATTTGTTTGTATATGATGTTATTTAATATTATTCTCATTGCATTTCCTCAGGTCGAGTGTTTGTGCTGGACCTGAGGAACTCCTCTGACCTGCAGGGCTTCAGAGATGCTGAGCAAGCTTGTGCCTCGCACCAAGGCCGCCTGGCATCAGTAGAGGAGCTCCGTCACGCTGTGGTGGAGTGCTACTTCTCCCCGTGCACCCGCGGGTGGCTCTATGGGGGCTCAGTAGGGTAAGAATAGCAGCTGTCTTCAGAGGAGATGTCAGAGGTCATTATGGTGTTTGTGTGCGAGAAGGAGGTTTCGGGAATGGATGAAAGAGAGAGGAAGTGAAGAAAGTGAGCGGGGAGATAGAAGAGTGACACATTTCAGGGGGGAAAGAGAAAAAGCAGAGAGAGGAAGCGAGGGAGAAAGACTCCTCTGTTTCTTCCTGGAGGAGGAGGGAATTCTGAGATGGGGTGTCATGTTGACAACTGCCTCCATTTACACCTCTCATCTCCACGGCAACGTCACTCACAGCTTTCAGAGCAGAGCAGATTTGGGCCTAGAGGAAGAGCGGTACCCTGTTGGCTTAAATGGAGATGAAGCTGACAAGTGGTGATTACAGGGGTTGTCCTAAAGTGGGTATAAAATCTCATGAACACTGTCACTGCTACTATAGTATCCTATACTGCAGCTCCCGCTAGAAAATTATTTCTTGTAGGCAATTTTGCACTCTTTTACTCAATCTGAGGAGATGTCAGATTACTTTAGTTTTCAATTTATTATTTTAACCTACAAAATGTATCAAGGGTGGCTCTTTGTTCATTTTTGACCAATAAATGGTTAAGTTGACCCTGAAATCCTCAGTGTATGTAAGCCGAAATCAAAATGATTATTAATGATTGTTCTAAATGACATCACTTATACACCCCTACAAGTTTTATTCAAAACTTTTAAGTAAAAATCTCATTTTCTGTTAGAGTAAAGAAGTTTAACTGCACGTTTAACCTCAGTACTAGAAAAAGGAGTTCAGTGTCAACAGCACGTCTCAGTCTTACTAAATGATAAAGAAATGCTGCTCTATTTAATGAAAGAAATCTGTCAGCATGACTCTTTGGGCTTAACCTGGAAAAAATAAATGTACAAATTATAGAAAGTTCTAGTAGCTCATGGCCCAGACTATAATTATAAAAGAGAGAGTTATAAAATACTTTTTTTTAAAGTCCTTTTTATTGGTTTATTTATTTGCACATGCTGAAATTATTATTGTTGATAGGTCAAAAACAGGAACTTTTCTGTCATTTAACTGTTAGTCTGTTACTCTAGTTTCGTATGAAAGACAAAGGGGGAGGTCCTCATCATTGGGACAAGCTGCAAAATGTATAAAAATACACTTAAAACTCCAAAATGTATGTCCTCCTTCACATTTTCAAAACAACATTCACTGCGGCCCAGGTTGGAGTCTCTGCCAGGCCAATTCTGGCCCCCAGGCCCTATGTTTGACACTCCAGCTCTACAGTATATTAAAGAACATAAAATACGATTAGTCTCTGAGTGCTGCAGTTCTTTCACAGATTTCTTAAACCTTGTTTTTCATCAAGGTTAAAGAGATGGTTTAAGTGATGTTTCTGTCTGTTGGTGTAATGCTTGAACAGTGTGTCCTTGGAGGAGTCACAAATCCCTTGGGTGCTGTGTCGAGAATATGCCAAGCTACCTGCTGTAGTGACCGCTTGTGAATAAGGGAGCATCCGACTATTCCACGGTAACCTACAGGGCTGGTCAGCCACAGCAAAACTCCCAAACTGGCATCTTCTTACTAAAAATTAACAGAGAAGTCATGGAAACAATTGAGAAATAAAACCTTTCAGAGGATAAACTGGTTTAAAGTGGCCACCAAGTTTCTAACATACAGTAATATGTCTTTGAGATATCTGGGTAGGGACGTATCTTTTCCTTTTATACACCGCTGGCTCTGTACATGTTGATCAGCGGACATCAGCTTTCACACTCCCTTACCGTGTTTCACACTATATCACCCTTCTACCGCAGCTCTGTCTGCTGAAGTCAGGTGCTACACGCCTCTCATTTTCCGACGGCTTATTCGAGCAGTGACAATGACAGCCGTGGAATCTGACATATGTTCTGAAGCAGTGAACTTTTCCTGTGACTTTTTCAGAAAACACAGACAATCTTGGTTTGTGTTGGAGGCAGCCGAGCAAAAAAAACACCAGAATTTTCTTCTAATATATCAGGAAACACAGAGTAAGAAAAAGCAGTCCAACAGCTGAAGGCACTGCAGTCATTCGGACATTATGCACTGATTATTTATGGGCTGTGAATTTACAGAGCAGTGTGTCAGGGAAATACGATTCACAGGCGATTCATCCTCCTCTCCTGTTCTCTTGCGTGGTCTTCATCATAAATAAATCAACACTGAAGCGTAGCACAGTGGTTCCTGATATAAATCTAGCTCATCAGTCAGTGTTAGTTAAAGGTAAAAATACGTACATTCTTTGCAGGAGTTTTGGATTTTTGATGTTATTTTTGTCTGTTTTTCTTGTCCCTCCATCCTTTTTCCTTTTGTTTGTCCACCTTACAACACACACTCCCATTGGCTGTGTAAAGGCCACCCACTCCCTCACTCACATGTTGGTTGCTTAGATGAATAATTGTGTCGTTTGTGTGTGAACTGTGATGTTTTTCAGACTGGCGTCGTGCCAGTTAACCACCTCAGATGTGTATGACATAACTCTGTAGGTCTATTAGGAGCTCTAACAAGTGCCTCCCACGCTGACTCTTCCACATCTTCCTCTGACCTGTCAGTCATACTGTACCTCTGCTCCCCGGTAACCAAACACAGTTATACAAGAAGAATGACTTAATGCTGTTTCATATGAATGCGTGCATACTTCTGGGTGTTCCCTGTAGTAGTCACGCACTGTCAGGTGACGGATTCCTTTCAGATAAAGTGGCTCGCCTTTCTCTCTCTCGGGCACAGATACCTGCAGAGATGAAAGTTAAATTTTTAAACAGTCGTCAGTGTTTTTTGTCTCTGAGTGCTTTCTCTGTGATTTGTCTTCTTCTTCTCTCTCTCAGACTTTTATCCCCCGTAAAGCAAAGCTAACATGGCACAAGCATACAGTCTGACTTGCTTCACTCTCTCACTGCGCTACACTGGTAGTAAAGTCTTTATTATGACAGCACGGTTGAGAGATGAGGGGAAACCTGGGAGAGAGAGCAGGAGGAAGACATGCAGCAAATACCTTAGGGTAGATTCAGACACGGGCCTCTGCAGTAGCCTTACAGTTTATGGGTCGCCTCCTCAATCTGGTGAGCTAAACCGGCGCCCCTGCTAGTTAGATGTTTTCCAACTACTGATGCTTTGATTAGATCAGATGCACACACTTGTGTCGGGCCCAGTGTCTATTCTATCGAATGATTCTTAGTAACTAATATCACCAATCAAATGTGCTATTAAAGCTCATATTTCTGAATTTTCCCACAGGACTGATTGCTACTGCCAGCCTCTGTGGGAACATAATCTGATTGGCCTTGTCTTATCTGGTGTTTTTGGACAGTAAACGGGTTAATAATGTGATTATGATGCAACACGAATGGAGCATTCGCTCAGCGTCTTTTGCTTCTGCAGCTTCTAGGAGCTGTGCTCATTCACTCCCAGTGGAATACGTGCTGCTTTATGTCCACAATGTTATGACTGCTCTATTTGTAGTTGGCTGTAACCTAAGGCTTGTTCTCTGGGAACATCTATCCATAATGTATCAGCGTGGGATAACACTGTGCCAAAGGCTACAGCCGCTGATGCTGCAACATTTCTGAGTCATGATGTGTGTTCTGGACCCTGATGTCATACTGCAATAATATTTGAATGGGCAACAAATCAAGTGGTGGTGAATAAACTGTGTGTGCAGTCAACTTTCCCACATGCGCACTTAGTCAGAGCTACAGCTTTAGATATCAGGGGAGGAGGGAATATGCAGAGGAATGTTTCAGTGTTATATTACAAGTTAATGAGCTGCATTCATTATCTCACAGAAGAAAAATACAGAAATATTAGCAAAAAATATATAAAACTCAAAATATTTCCAGTGCCTTGTATACAGAATTCTATTTTTGTTGCTGCTGGTGGTGGAGCTAGCTAGTTCTATATACTATTTTCGTCCACTGGTTCCCAGCATGCTGGTCAGGCCTGTAAATAAATGATGGCAGACTAGTAGACTGTAAATAATTGATGGATATTATTCATTGGATTGCAATCCACTGCTTTGAGGCATTGCGGGCAGTGTTATCTTGGCTTTTTTAAAGTGAGGTGAAGGTCTGACTAAAGAGCCAAGAACAGCTACACAGCCTCACTGTAGCCACTTGCCAGTCACACGGTTGCTATAATAAACCTTTCATATCTACTCAGCAAACATTTTGACGCTGAATGACTAGCGATAGTTCTTGTTCACGACTTAAAACTAGTTTGAAAATAAAAGCAAACCCGATGTTGGAGTCATGACCTCGATGCTAATTCGAGGTACTTGTTGAATGTTGCCCGGACGTCCTTGTTAGACGTTTTAGCAAGAGAAAACTTGTGCTCAAGAACTTTTTCTACAATCCTGTTATCATTTAGATTAAACGATTAAAAAAGACTCTTGATAGAAAGAATGAGAAGGAAAACAGCACCTCAGTTCTGTGTTCTGCATATTTTGATTCAGTTTTATTAATAGTCTGTAGAATAAAACTTCATTTAGTTTCAGTCGGCTAAACATCGTAAGATTATCGTAGATTAAAACTAAAGTGGATTCAGTTGTATAATGCGTAAAAGTTGGTCATGTTTATACTGGTGAGAATTGCTCCACATTGTTTACAAAGCATCTCATTTTCTTTGATATCAAATGCGATTGTGTCCATATGTCTCCTCTCCTCTTCTCTTACTCCCAGTCATTGACATTTGTTCACCTGGAGCTAAGTGTCCAAATGTCCATGTCTCACCTTCCTGCCTAAGGAGATTACTGGTGTCTGTTACCAAACTTCCCACTTTTCTAGGCAACTTAATTAGTTCTGATTGGATCTTGTTTGTCCATTTGTTTATGACATTTAATTATCTTTAGTGCTGTCAGCATTAACGCGTTAACTCAAACTGATCCACGTTAGCGCGTCAAAATTGGCAAATCCCCGTTAACGAGTTAACGCAGATTAATCCGTGTGAGGGGTTACTCAGCGTTAGCCGTACTAATGTGTTAACGTTGACAGCACTAATTATTTTATATTTTCATCAGAAAAAAAAGGTTGTTGTGGAAAACTGTGTTGAAAATTATTGTTCAATGAAACTGTCAACGCCTCTGCGGCCAGTCAAACTCTTGATTCACACTTTTGGGCCCACGTCTGAGCTAATTGGCTTCATGCTCAGGAATCAGCAGGAAGCTGGGTTTAGGGATGGTTGTAATAGTCCAACGCATTAAGTTCACCATGCTCAAAATTTAGTTATCCATAAACATGCAAAAAATAGCTTAAAAGTGTTTAAAAAAAACAACAACAAAAAAACTAAAACTCCCATAATCATAAATTATTACATAAGTTGTCTTTAAAAAACAAAAAACACATGTATTTAATTCCTTCTAATCTATATTTATCCCTCACTAAGAGACGTTCAAGTACAAAAAAAAACACTTGATGGAACCACTGACTTAATCTTGAGTAATGCCTCATTGTTAATTGAATTTTTGTATCACTTTATTTATTGCTTAGTTGCTTTCCACCAGTAAGTGTAATGAAGTCTACGGTGTGTATAGGTTTCTGAGTGTGTGTCAGTGTGTGAGAGTGTGTGGTTCTGACCAGCCTTAACACCAGAGTCTCTTACAGGTTATGAAATGCTCCTCTATAGTCCAGTCAGTCTTATGTCATGTTTTAATTAATGAGAGTGTGAACATGTGATTTGATTTTATGCAGTATGGATATCATAGGCATCGCTGTCTGTTTATTTCCAGGACCACAGTGTGTAATTTTGTGGGCGGTGTGTTGAAAGCAGTAGAAGTGAGGACAGAAAATGCCACGGAGGATGCTGCACATCTGGACGCCTTCTGCATCAAACACAAAGGTCAGTAAACCCACACAAAAACATACACAGCACATAAGGATCGTAGAAGACGAACGGTAGTAGCATTGAGGGCATGAATGACTCAGGTTTGTGTGCATATGTGTAAATGTGATGTGAAACAGCTGGATCCATGACTTTGTGTCAGTTCAGATCCAGCTGAAACTAAATGACACACATGTATCCCCCCGCCATGAGTCTGATAAGAATGAGGGGGCACATCAGTGGCAGGTATTTGATCACATTGATATTGACCAAAACTTGGAAGAGTTCTCGAGTCCTGATAAACAGTCGAGCTGCAGTACTGTGGCAGTGCATGCACCACATACCCTGAGGTTGGCACAGACACTCTGCTGTGGGACCGTGAACACGTCACATCCATTTAATACAGGCAAAGCCTCTACAGCTTATAGTCTCGTTATGGTTGTGGATGTTAAGTACAGGATCCCTGGAAGCACCAAGTGCCATTATCAGGGCAACACACTCACACAGTTACAATGAACGAATTAAAAATTCCACATTTAATCTGAAACACATAAAAAGAAGTTTCACTACAGTCTATAGTCAAAAAGTCTTTTTAAAGAACCATTTTGGGGATTTTTAAACTTTATTTTACATTTTAAATGACATTTTAGTAACAATAAACAATAAAACACTTATTAGAATTTAACAGTATATTATGGACAGTATATTAGCCACACTTTCCAGTTGCTCCCGGGGGATACAGAGACCTTACCAGGACAGAAGAGATACATAATTGCTTTAGCAGGTTCTCTACCCTGGGATCTCCTCCCAACTGGTGCCCCTGAAAAACCTCCAAAGGGAGGCACTCAGGAGGCATACTAACCAGAAGTTCAAACAACCTCAACTATCTCCTTTCGAAATGCAACAGCAGTGGCTTTACTCTGAGATGCCCACAGATGTCTGACCTCCACACCCTCTCTCGAAGGCTAGCCGAGCACCCCGTGGAGGAAACTCATTTTGGCCACTTGTTTTTGTGACCTCACTCTTTCGGCCATTACCCAGATTTCATGACCATAGGTGAAGGTTGGGACGTAGACACAGAGATTCTGCTTTATCACAACAGTCTGGTAAAAAGCCTAGATTACTCAATCAATGCGCCGATCCAACTCATGCTCCACCTTCCCATCACTTGTGTATGAGATCCCAGGATGCTTGAATTCTCTTGCTTGAGGCAGCCTCCCTCCCCATCGCTCCACTGTTTTCTGGCAGAGAACTGTGGCCTTGGATTTGGAGCTGCTGATTCTCATCCCAGTTGTTTCTCACTCGGCTGCAAACTGCTCCAGCGCATGCTGAAAGTCACGCTCTGATTAAACCAACAGAACCAAATCATCGACAAAAAGCAGGAGTGCGATTCTGAGGTTCCCAAAGCAAATACTCTGCTCACCCCAGCTATACTTTGAGATCCTGTACATGAAAACTAAAACTAGGTTTGGAGACAAAGCGTAGTCCTGAAAACATTCAAGGACGCAGACACTGTGGACACTCAAGGACCTGATGGCCTGTGGCATGATCCCTCCCAGAAGCCAATATCTACAAAGACTGGACCAGTGTCAACACAATATTCATGCCTTATGCTGATGTTTTTAAAACTCACATCATGTGCGTCAGGCAGGAAAGGAGGACCCAAATGCAGACTCGTGGAGATGAAATGTAAACTCAAAGACCTCAGCTTTATTGCTGGCATAAGTCAGAACAGAAAACTACACTGGTAAGGCGAGAAACAGAACTTGGAACAGAACACACAGGCGAGTGTGAGGGTGCGACGCAACGATGAGCAGGGGAAGACACAGACACTAAATAAAAGAGGTGAACAAGGCCAACAGGAAACAGCTGGGAGACACGGCTGACACTAATTACACAGACGAGGCAGGGGAGCACAAAACAGAACATTAGGCACCCCAACGAGAGACTATCAGAATAAAACAGGAAGCATGAGACCAAAGCAGACTTGACACTGAGACGTGGACATGACAGGTTTAACACCAAGCACACAACATACGAAGATAAAACTGAACAGACTAAACCTTCTCTAGGGACAAGACACCAGGCAACAGAACATGGAGCTCAGAGACAAGAGTGACAAGGAAGGCAAAGAACAGAGGGAACACAAAATCAAAACCTAAGAGCTAAACTCTTATCGAGAATAAAACCGAAACACCAGATAATAATAACCAAAACAGCAAAACTAGAGAATCAGAACAAAAACCATAACACAGAATAATACCAGAACTCAAAACACTGTGTCACCGACCCAGGATAGTGACAGCTTTTGCTTCTTGTCCAGGATTCATTCATTCATTGTTTCTCTTTACAACAGATATACTGATATTATAAAGCTGATATTGGTTGACATTTACTGACCAGACTGTTTCATATGGAATAAGTATAACAGCTGTGTTACTAAATACGTGCATCTATATGTTTGTTGCTGACAGACGAGCCTTGTGGAGACCCCCCATCCTTTCCTAATGCACGCCTGCAGAGTCACTCTGGGTCCGCGATGGGAGATGAGCTTCTGTTCACATGTGTCCCGGGTTTCGTGATGCCTGGTGGACACGCTGCCTTCAGCCTGCTGTGTGACAGCTGTGGGGAGTGGTACGGACTGGTGCAGATTTGTGTTAAAGGTAAGAAGCTGTTGTAAGTGATCAGAGCTTGATTCTTTGTGTTTGAACAGACTCTCAGTTGTTAGCTTGGATGGAAATTGTGTTACTGGTGCTTTAGTGTTGCTAATCCTTTATAAAGGCAAAATGCATGGCCTGTGTGGATTATTAGCTAACAGTTAATCGTGCTTTTAATCTAAAGCAGTGGCTCATAAACTATCTAAAGAAAACTGCTCTAGATTTTCATTTTCTTATAATATTGGCAGCTGTGTTTAGTTAATGGAGCCTCTAAAAGGTCATAAATATCTGTTTTCTACACAGACATTTTGAGGTCCACCTTTGATCATAATCTCAAACCATTTTTTTGCATTTCTAATTTAAAGAACTGGCTGTGTACCAGGGGAACTGGTTCAAGAGTGACACTGACATTTTGCTGGTTTGGAACCAACAATCAGTGACGTCAGGTTCTGCCAACCCAGCAGCCAGATTCTGTTAGCTCAGTACGATCAGTGGAAACAGATGGCACTAGTTGGCTCCGGCTAAAGGTCTCAAAATCTATCCAGCAGTGCCACTAAATGTCATTGAAAATACAAAACAAAAACAAAAAACAAACATTTTTCTTAGGTGTTGTGTAGGTTTTCTATTTCTTGATAGGATGTCCTGACCTCCTGGAGTCTTGGTATCATTGTGAAGCCACCTGCCTTTAGCATCATATTTAATTAATAGAGGTGACATTGAACTGAAATCACTGTTTCTCAGTTTAAGGGTTCATAATCTAAAATATTTTGGGAACTTCCACTACCTTTCTTTGAGTTGCATAATAATAAATAATAAACGTAGATATTCGATCTGACTTGGCCATTTACACATTTCTGTTTTGTCTTTCTGCAGATGAAGTGAGTCACAGAGACTATGAGGACAAGTTCACAGATTCCTATATAGAGGCAGAGCGCCACCCTGAGACACCAGCGGAGGCTCATGGCGATGTGCATGAGGTGTATGGAGCTGCGTACCCACATGGAGAGATGCACGTGGAGCAGCAAGAGACGAGTTTTAGAGCCAAAGCTGAGGAGGACCATCGAGACCAGAGCAGAAAGCGTAAAGTGGGAGGAGAAGTGGCTGAAGGTGGTAAAATATTTGAAGGAGCTTTAGTTGAACGAGAAAAAAATGAGGAACAGGGTGGTGAGGACTTGGTAGGTCATGTCACGTGGCAGCAGGAGAGAACTGAGGTGGTCAAGACTGATATAGTGGAAGCCACGGAAGCACCCGTCTCTCTTCTGTCCCAGAAACACATGTTCTGGTTCCCCTCTCAGACCTTCCAGGAGGAAGAATCTCAGGTCTTCACCAACCCGGCCACCCAGACAACACAGAGAACTTCTGTTGACCAATCTGAGGAGAGCATCGAGCACACGAGTCAAGAAAGGCCCTATCATCAACATCCTGTTGATGCTGATGATCCTGATCATGAAGGAGATGATTTTGATGATCCTGACACCAGCCGCCATGATGACCAGGATGACATCCATGAAGATGACCGCCATGATGATCAAGATGGCAGCCACCAGGAGGAAGACCACGATGAGCACAAGAGGCAACCAGCTCAAGACGAAGATCTAGACAAAAGGGAAAGCCACGAAAACTACGACAATCACGAGGAGCATTATGACATGGGCGAAAATGAGGAGGACCGTGATGGCAAGGATTACGATGATCCAGATGATACGTACGACAGACACAAAAGCCAGGAGGATCATGATGGAGAACATCATGATGTCTCTGAGGAACATCTAGACCATGATGACCATGATGACCACGATGGCCGCGCCATACATTATGACGACAACCATTACGCTGACCTTGATGATCACGAGGATTTTGGACACAAAGATGTTGAGAGCTATGACGATCGCGATAGCCATGAAGATGATAGTCGTCAGCATGTAATCTTTTCTGTGGTAGCCGATGAGCATCAGAACGTCACTCAGAGGGGAGCAGAAAGAAAGTCCGCCACAGATGACACCTGGCTGGACGGTTACCCTGTTGTTTTTGAAAACGGTGACTCCATAACAGAGAAGGTGAAACCAGAGGATAAAGACAGAAGGAGATTTTTCAAGACGACACCCAGAACCACTGAGATGGAAATTGGTAGACCTTACACCAGCTCGCCGGAGGAGCATGAATCTCTCACCACGGTGCGTGAATTCGAACTAGGGGTTTTAGAGGAGGTGTGGCCTGACTCCATCGGGACCCCTGCCCCTGACCATCTGGAGCCTTCAGACTCTCCTTCATACTCCGAAACCGGAGACTACAGCACACAACAAACAGTTCCCACCGACTCTTGGATGGCAGACCTTACTGATCATCCCTTCCTTGATCATGGCCCAAGCCCTCCAGTGCACAAGGACGGCTTCGTGCTCAACCTGCCTGGTGAGACTGGTGAAAGGGGAGACCAGGAAGGGGAGATGGGAGAGACGATCTGCGTGGATGACGCCTGCCCTCCCCTCCATCCGAGCTCTTCTAGCCGAGGCCCCACTGTGGCGGCCATTATTGTGGCGATTTGTGTCGTCGCAACAGCAGTCATTGTCGCCGTGTGGTGTTACCGACGACAGCAGCAGAAGAGTTCGGCGTATGAGATGAATGGGAAAGGCCAAAGTCAGGCCAGACAGGGCCAACAGATAGAGATGCAGCAAAAGGTGTAGGAGCGAGAGACGAGGAGGAGGACCCCGATAAAGACCTTTAGGAAGGATGGGAAGATTCAGTTGAAAGCTGTTGATCTTAGGCATGGACTTTAAAAAAGCTAGCACAAAATATTTTAATGATGCTTAACATAGTGAAACTTGAGTGAAACAAGATGGCAATAGTCCTCTCCCTTATCGGTTCACCAATCCTTGTATGTTAACGATGATTTTTAGCACAATCATCTAGCTGGACATAAACCAGGCTGGATTCAACTCCAGAAGCTGAGAAGCGAGACTTTAAAGATATTAACATGTAGGAAAACCACAACATGAGGCACAGCACTGCCTGAACATAGGAACTAAAACTTTATCCTCCAAAGCTCTTGGACATTTTGGTGACGATTTCTTGCTGTTGTTTTTGTTGAGTGCGCGTATTAATGTTGATGTGCATTGTTTGAATTTCTGTGTATTGTGTTTATAGGAGAAAAAAAAGGTGTACACATATTAGTTCACCACAGGAGAGTTGTCACAGACCATCAGAGCAGGTTCGGGGGAGGATATGAAGAGAACTGAGGCGGGTGAGATGAAGGAAAAGAGGCTGGTGAAAGGTGTAAATAAGAGGTGGAGTATGATGGGAGAAATATTTCTGGTCTGTGTTGGTTTTGACATTCAGCTGGTGAGACATAAAGAGGCATCCAGACTGCAGACTCAGCCACATGTATGCGTGTGTGCGATAGTGTGTGTGTGTGTCGCAGGTCTGTGCAATCCACCAGTCAGCAGTAAATTATGTTTGAAGGTACCGACCGAGGAAGCAGAGTAGATCCTGACATCATTCCAACTAACCACAGATTAAACACTGTGGTGAAAGAGAATCACGGCCATAAATAAAGACAGTTTAAATATAGTTTCAACGCAGCCAAAGGTTTAATAAAAAGTGTTTTTAGAGTTTCAAATGATCAAAATTAGGACTCCAGCACATGCCCTAAAACAGAGAGAATGATATACACTCATTGACTACTTTACACCCCTTTTGTTCTAAAAGGGACTGTCTTAATTCTTCATGACATAGATTCAACAAGGTGCTGCAAACATTCCTCTGAGACTTTGCTCCATATTGACATGACATCATAACACAGGTACTGCAGATTCATTGGCTGTATGTCCATGATGTGAATCTCCTGTTCCACCACATCCCAAAGATGCCCTGTTTGATTGCAATCTGGTGATTGTAGAGCCAATTTGAGAACAGTCGTCTCATTGTCATGTTCAAGAATGCAGTTTGAGATGATCTGAGCATCGTGACGTGGTGTGTTATCCTGCTGGAAGAGGCATCAGAAGATGAGTGCACTGTGGTCTAAAGGGATAAAAATGGTCGGCAACAATACTCGTGTACTGGCGAAACCGTGTGGTGGTGAAACGGTGCTCATTTAGGTCCCCCCCATTACACCGCCACCAGCCTGAACCATTAACACAAGGCAGCATGTATCCATGAATTTGTGTTTACACCAAATTCTGATCCTACCATCCTAATGTGATAACAAAAACTGAGCTTAACCGATCAGAGTGGCACCCAGCGTGGTCTTCTGCTGCTGAAGGTCATCTGCTTCAAGGTTTGACACCTTGCGCACTCAAGAGATGCTCTTCTGCAAACCTTGGGTGTAACAAATGGTTATTTGAGTTATATGCTAAGTCTTAACTTCAGCGCATCATGTTTGTATGCCTAAATGCCTCGAGCTGCTGCCATGTGATTGACTGATTGGATATTTCCTTTAATGAGGAGTTGAACAGGTGACTGGTAAGTGTATACATACATATAATGGCGAATGTGTGATAATTCATTACGCCACGAGCAGTTACAGAGAACTGGACTCTGGGAATATTTGCTCATGTCTGAGTAGATATCACTGTTGTAATAATTTCTGACAAACAGAGATGACTACATTCAGGATTTTTAAAAAATACTGTATCGTTCTGTGTTATCGACCTGCCATCTTTCCATATGTGCCAAATATTTAATGTAAATGAATACAAATAGTCATGTGTGTGCTCAAATTTCAGTGTTTTACAGTAGGAATGTAAATGAAACAGTATATAAGGGCAATAGCATGGGAAGTGATTATAATTATTGTCAACAGCGACTGATGATTAATAGAGAAGAACCTTTATGATTCCATTTTTTTCTTGCATAATTTCCAAGTCAATAACGAGCTGATTTACAGGAAACATCTTAATCTGTTTCCTTTATCGTGGTGTCTGAAAATGAACTGACATTAATGCGGCGAGGCCATGGGGAATTATTAAGTACGTGCTTTCTGTGTGTTTCTGTGCATATGATCTGTGACTGTATTGACTCGCTGTACATACGACAGCAATACCGGTGCGTGGAAATAACTTGTTTCTTGTTTCACAGCTGGCATTACGCATCACCCCTTATATCTTACACAGGGTACGCTCATCTCCACGATGTCTGCTCGACTGCCTTTTACTTCAGCTCTGATTACCACGACTGTACTCGCCCACGCCGTAGGTTATCAAGCAGCAAACTCTGTGGCGAAACAATAAGTTTGCCACATGAACGATGCCTGAAGAAGGATCATAAAAATAGAGGTTGTTAAATTAAATGCAGGCTTGTGACTACACAGTTATTTGCAGCATCGTCCTTTCAGCCTTATGTGATTTATGACAAGATGAAATGTGTACTGTATGTGTCTTCACAAAGTTACAATAAATATGTGGTATAACTTTGGCTTCTAGTTTACTTTTGGTCAGGGTCAACTAGATGAACTTACAGAAATCTTCAATCGTTAATTTTTCTTTAGTATTCACAGTGGACAGCTGACTTAAGATGTTACTCTGACCCCCAACTCAGCTGACAATCGGCCTTTTCATCAGGACATTTTAATGCTTTTGCTTCTCCGAGCAGAGTTTAAAAAGAAGCAGAAGAGACAAAGCGGTGGGATGAACTACAGTTGAGGAAGAGGTAATAAAAGATAAAGGACAGAAGGAGAAAGCGAAGAGTTGGAGACACACAGTAATACAGAGGGAATGTTCCCCTGTGGGTTTTTAACATCACCGTGTGACAAACTGCACAGAGACTCAATGTTCAAACATTATTAAACACCCCAGTGTTTTCTCTGGTGGGCTCTCTGCTTAGCTCTCCTGTCTTCTACCTCTGGATTTCTTTATACTGAGACTCCAGGTAAAGACCAGTGAACTGGAAACGAGGAATAGCCCCAGTAATTAACATTTAAGTCACTTTTAAAGCAGATATTAAAAGTGGTGTCTCCAGCTTCAATACTGGGATGATGTACTGTTTGTCTCATGTGGTAAAACAGAATCAGAATGGTTGGTAGGTATACATCAATGTCTTCACAGTTTTGCTGAATTTCGGAGGGTCTTTTAAAACTGAAAAATACCAAAGACAACACAGCTTGACAGACATATAGTAGTATTTTTAGACCAGCAAGGCTACTCCCAAAGAGCTATCAGCTAAAAACCTGTCATATCTCAGCATGGTGTGTGGTGTGTCCTTACAATTTTGAATAACAAATGGAAGACAAAATTAGGAGTTGCAGGGCTAAAAATCTATCCCCAGCAGATCGAACAAATCCAGCAGACCTGAAACAGGACCTAAGAGATGCATCGGTGCCTTCAGTTGATCCATCTATTGTTCAGAAATGGTCTCAGTGGAAGTGGCAGTTGTTTTAGAACAACACTGAAAAGACGTGATTATTGGAAAGTTATTTTATTGTAAAAAAACAAAAAAAAAGAAAAAGAAGACAAAAAACTATCTCATACTCAGGTGATTCACAGTGGAGAAATCCATTAATAAAAAAGTGAGCCAAAATATCTAATTTCTTTAAATTATTAAGCCACTATGCCGTATGTCCACTGAACAGAATATTAAAAAGGCACGCAGTAGGAAAGTGAAACAAACTCAATCAACCAGAGACTGTAAACCCCGATAAATATAAAGTTTGGGAGTGTTTCGTGTTTGTTTTTCAGTGTTTCGCCAGTCTTCTACTCATCCTCGTCGAGGAACTCATCTATAAACTCGACCACCTCCCCCTGCAGACACAAACACGAAGAAAGAATGACACAGAGACAACTCAAGAGGGGCTGTTTTGTTTCAAAGCGAGTTTTTTTTTCCACTAAGTGGATTACCATTAATCCTCACACTCACAGTTTTATCTGTGATTTCTCATATTCTGCATTACTGAAGAGATTACAGTCAGTAACTGAATGGTATTTACCACATACAGCATATAATCCTGGCTTATGGTCGGTTGCCCTGATGGCCACACTTCTTGTGCTGCAGCATAATAACTTAAAGAAGCATGATGCCACACTGCCACCACATGGTTGTCTGTGATATTGCAGTCTAATAAACACTGGACACATTGTACTGAAGGGCATCATGTGACCAGCCTGAGGAATCCAGGCTTTTCCCAGTTACACAAGGTCACAGACCCAAACAGCGCAGTCCAAACTGTGATTTAATGGGAATTATGCATTTCTATTTTTATGCATGGACTGCATCTTATGTTCCCTTCACTTGACCTAAGATAACCTCCTGCCTGGAAAGATCCTTTGATACACACCACGCACCTCATCATCACTGGCCAGACGCTGTTTGGAAAACTCCAACATCTGAAGCTGTATGGTGGTCTGATTGTAGTACCGGACTGCCTCCTGCAGCACAATAGTCAAAGAAATGATGAGTGTCAGAGAGACCCAAAGACTCAAAACTGGGGAAGAAACCAAGTATCAAATCAGTCTTAGAGACAGTAAGCCCTCCTGAGGACGTGTGTGACAAAGCAAACCAGAGGGTTCTTCCTGTTAAAAGATTGTTTTTCATTCCTACTGTCACCAACTGCTTACTCAAAAGGGCTCGTTTGATTGTTGGGGTTTCTTTGTATTATTGTAGGGTCTTTAACTTACAATCTAAAGCACCTTGAGGCGACTGTTGTGTATGTTTGCAAAGCCGAGCTGTGCATCCATGCTCTTCAAGAGAAAAGAGACTTTATCCTGGCAGCGTTTCAAACAAGCGAAACCTGTCCAGTATTTTTCTAACTGTGCTGTGATCAACTTTAATGTTTAACATGCAAACTGAGGCCTGTAGAGTCTGAGATGTCGCTCTTGGGTTTTTTAAATCTTTCTCTGAGCATTGCACAGTCGGACATATATTGTATGGACGCAACATAAAGATACTGCTATCTACTAATTGGTGCTACATTAACAGACCAATAAAAAAACAATACAATTTTAGTCACAAAACCTTCTGCTTTCTTGGACAGGCTGTTAGTGGAATTAACTGCACAAAAGGTAAAAACGCTACAAAATGCACCAACACTACAATCATGGCTGAGAGGTCAGTCTCAAGTGTCTGCTGGAGGAACTGCGGTTTTTGGCACTCTGATACATTTTTATAGCTGCTTGGTAACAATAAACCTGCATCCAGCAAATGGCTTACTATATTAACTTATTTAACTTTAAAGGCTGGAAACAGGGTGGAAAATCCCAGCATCCACTCATGGGCACCTCTGAAGATAACTAATAACACAGGTACCCATCAGCAGTGCACAGACTTACGCCATGCTAAGCTTCATATTTGCCAAACAGATCTTTTCATTCACTTTTAGGTAAGAAACCAAATAAACATGTTTCCAAAAGGGTGAAACTATTCCTTCAGGTACTTATCATCGTCATCATCATAACAAAAATAAATAAATAAATAAATAAAACAAGCTTTTTAAATAAATCCACAATATGCTTTCCCAGCCTAAGATGCATTAATCAGCTGTGTGCATATGCTGCGTAATTAAATCTGAACATAACTCACTGATCTGGGGAGGAAATCCTCATCTATCAGCCCCCACTTGCTTTTGTGGAACTTGTAATACTCCACATTGTTCTTCATGACTTCATCATTGGGGTCAAACAGCAAGTAGCTGGTTGCACACGGCACTGCGTTCTTCAGGTCATTCACTGAAAGCACAGTTAAAGTCACAGTCAGACTCCAGCGAACGAACCTGAGAAACTTGAAAGAGAAATAGTTCTCTAACTCAAAGCTGCCAGCTGAGTACTACGCACGCTTGTAGTAGGCGAACTGCAAGTAGTGGTACATGGTGGCCACAAACTTCTCAACAACATAACCGCCGACAACAGGTGTCAGGTCGCTCTCACACCTCGCCTTCCTCTCCAACACTTCCATGTAGTGGTCTAAAGAGAAAATCAGTTTATGAATCCTCCTGAAAGGCCTTCAATAAACAGTCATGAATGCGCATGAGATGGACATGAGCTGACCAGCCATCGAGGGGTAGAAGTCTTTAAAATCTCTGACGTCCCTCGGTCCCTCAGATGCAGCCAGACACTCGTCGTAGACCTTGAAGAAGTCCCGCAATGCCAGCTCCATGTCTGACACCGAGGTACGGAAGTTTTCTCCATTGTACGCCCTCACCGCACGTATAAATAAGGTCTGGGATACCACAAGAAAAAAGAATTTGAAAACGCAATCCAGTGTGTTAATACAAACTTTGAAAAAGAACTCAGTATTAATCATTTTCAACACTATGATTATCTCCTGTCTGAAACCTTTGAAGAGTAATGGTTACAGACTCTCTCTTTCCACTTCCTTACGCTTGTATTTTCCATAACAACCATAATAAATATCAAGACATATGATATTTTGTAGCGTAAAGGAAAGTAAATGTAGCCACTGAAGCTCTGCCAATGATGCCTTAAAGTCCTCAGACCAAAACTTGCAAGTTCATATTGACAGATATGCCTGTTTGACCTGCACGACCACAGGCTGCTTCCACATCAGGGCACCCACAGAGCCAACAACAGAGTGGGTTGCATGCCACAGCCATGGGTGTGACGCCTCTTGTGGATAAAAGCCTCCAGAGATCAGAAAAGATCAAAATGAAGGAGCGCCTCACTGTGTTTAAAGCATGCGTCGGCGCGTACCTCGTAGGATTTGGTCTCCAGGTCTTTCAGGTGCTCCTCGGCTCCAGGCAGACTCTTGTAGTAGGCCATGTTTCTCTGCATCATCTCATCATCCGGGTGTTTCAGGAGGAAGGTGTGGGCAGCAGACACTGCCTTGGCCAGGTTGTCAGACTAAAACACAAAAACACACATTAAATTGATATTTAACCTTTTTTGTGCTGGTCAGTAAAGGAACCACACAAATACACGCACTGGGTACAAAGCCTATAGTACTAACCTGAAATGAATTTAGTGTCACATGCAGCAGTAGATTTACCTTTGTAAGAGTGATGTCATTTATCAGTTATCAGCTGATATTTGTTTTCACTTATTAATTTGTTTAAATCACCACACTGACTTATATTGCTGGCAGTGTGCTGACCCCTGTCGTTTCCTCATCACTGACATCTGCTTCTGCTTCAATTGCCATGTATATACTATATATAAAGTGCTATAATTATAATTATAGCACTATATAATAAAGTTGAATTGAATAGAATATATAGTAACTATATATTTATTCCATTGATTCCAACATTTTGGCACTCTACACCATGAATATATGTCTTATTAACGGATGTGTCACATTGTAGCCCTGTCACTTGTATGTCATCAATAAAGCTGATTGTGATTCCTCACACACATCTCCACTCTCATGCACACCTCACACCGCTGATTCTCCTGGCCTTCACACTCTGTTACTGCTGCCTATTTTAAATTACTTTAAATTAATGGATTACTTTGCGAAAGTGGTGCGAAGCAGTGTGTCCTCCCCCTTTTTTGGCACTGCCCTAGGAGCTTAGTTGTCACAACTGGGAGTTTATTATGATGTGATTACATGAATTTTCATTCAAATGAACCTATTCGGTGACCCGTTGGGCCATCAGGAGGAAACTGATTAATCTTCATCAGCATGAAAATGTTTCATCACTGGGTAAAAATATAATAATAACTATATGAACTAACACTTACACACGGGATCATCTGCGTTTGTCGTGTTTCTCAGCTTTCTGAACGATTCATAAATTTGCTTTAACAGTCGACTTTCTGTGACTCTGCTGTGCGTGTAAAATAGTCGTCTATTTTCTAAGATGTGCCGAGGAGTAAAAATCGGCGTCCTTATCGGTGTTTCTTTCCTTTCCTTAAAAAGGGACCATAAAACACAAGCGTTTATTTTCTTACTGCAGACCCCCAGTTGTGCATCCGTGGCACGTAGATGACGTCAAAACGCACGTCGGGAAAAAATCACGACCACAGTTTAATAAACCAGTATCACAGGATAAAGAAAGTTGTAAACAACACATCACAAGTCCCGCCGGTTTGAGACTCAAACCTCATTTAAGGGACCCCTTTGAGGCCCCCTATTCATTAGTTCTGCTTACTTTGAAGTAGGCATACTGAAGGTATTTGTACGGCTCCCTCCGCTCAAATTCATCTATAGTGTCCCGGCTGGGCATGGTCTGCCTGAAAGCGGGTAAGCCCTGTTTGCAGCGCTTCAGGCACTGCGCTCTCTTCATAACGTTTCCAAACGCCTGCAGCTCTGGAAACTCCGCAAACCTCTGCTCGTCCTCCAGCCTCACGGAGCTGCAGTTAAGGTTGCAGAAGGCCTCGCTGTCCCGCAGCAGCCGGTAGAGTCGCAGAGACACTTCCATGTACTCCACCGTCTCCTTCCACTTCTCCCCGGTGTACTGATCCAGTGCGTATTTGTAAGCAGACTCCAGAGGCATGAGCTCATGCCTGGGGAAACTCCTGAAGCTATATTTCTCATACTGGGAGTTCACCACGGAGAGGAAAAATGCGATTAATAAGGCAGAAAAAAGCTGGGAAGAAGTGGAGGTAGCCATTTTTAAGGCTGGAAAGAGCCTGAGGGGTAGGCTGCTGAGCGTGGGTCTATAGGCCCGCCTCAAGTTCCACCACGTATCCAGACAAAGCCTCCCCTCCCATGGCCACGGGGCTGGCAAGATCGCTCCGTCCAGTGGAAGCTACTGGAGGTGCTCCTCCCATTAAATTACAAAAGTAAAACTTTACAGTTGTTCGAATTTTTCACAGTACAACTTAAAATCTACGTTTCATAACTTTTAATACGGAAACGTGAATTTAAGAAGAGTGCATTTTACCCGAAGAGCATGATTATTTTTTCGTCTGCTTTACTTTTTTTTTTCACCTTTAAAGCTTGAACCTCTTTCTTCCCTAATTGAACCCCCGGTGAGATTGTCCCCCCTCCACCTCTTCTCCTCCCACTGCCACGTAGAAACATTCCTGCTCTGTGTGTCTCCCCTCCAAAAGCCTGAACACCACCAACATAACTCTATCCGTGCGTAAAATCAGCAGCAATCGTTATGCGTGCTGCTCATTCTTACACTGTGACTATAAATCGGAGGCGTAGCCAGATGTGCAGATTATTGCTTTATTTCTTTTATGGATCCAGGTGGATATGTCCGCATCTGTTTGGAGACCCCAATGTTTCCACGTTGACACATCTCCCAGGCAGCACTGCGCAAGAGCAATGCGCGGTGCCCCAACTATCCCATTCAACTGCAAAGGGCGTTAAGTCAGCTTGAGCAAAACCCGGAAGTCACACGTCACAGTGTCAAAATAAGAGTCTAATTTTCTACTCTAGCATTGTCTGTTTCTTTGCTTGTGTGGCACAGAGATATTGGATCACACGTTTCAACCTCTTGTATTTGTGTTTTATTAACAATGCGTCACATTTAGACGAATAGTCTGTTTTACTTGTAATATTCAAACCGGATGTGGTGCGCTTTTTTCTCTGACTTGACACGTGATCAGTTCTACGCTGGGACCAGGGGCAGGACTTGTGTCCAAATCCGAGTAGAGGAAATCAAAGCACCGGGGGATAAGGAGTCAGCGGGCACACAAGTTACCTCCATCGCCTCAAAGCTTTCTCCGCGGTCACAATGATCAAGTGCGCGCAGGGGGTATTGTATCTCTCGGTTCTGGTGACGTTCGCCGCCTGCAACGCTCCTCCGGTACCGTTAGACGACATCCTCATTGAGAAAACCTTCGTGCCAGAGCAGTGTGTGCGCGCGGTCAAAGTGGGAGATTTTGTCAGGTATCACTACATCGGCACGTTTCCAGACGGCAACAAGTTCGACTCCAGGTGAGTATCTCACATCTGCATTATTTCCCTGCCCACCTTTGCGTTTAGAAGACCGGCTGCACGGTTCGAGCAGCGTGCGCGATGCGTAAAAGTGCGCGTTTAGTGGTTCGCCCCTGTGAGCCACGCAGGCAAGCAGGCAGCCTGAGCTCTGGTGCTTAATCTCAGGGTCCAAAACTGTTTTTGTGTCGTCTGGAAAACAGAGGCTAACAGGGATTACACAGGACCCCGATCTGAGAGATAATTTATCCATTAAACAGTTTTTTTGCTTTATGCTGAGCCTTCTTCCACGACTTTTAAAGTCCGTCGAACTGACAGTGAAAATATCTTGCACAGTGATCAGCTGGGCAGACACCCAAAGCCCCATATAAACTGTCACATTTGATTTACTGCACAATGGATTTCAAACTTTTCTAGAGTACAGCATAAACTATGATGGACTCTGCAGACTAAGATAACACTGTGGCCCAGTTTTAGTGAGAAATACACATACATTTTTGCATAAGGGTCTTTATGTTAAATCTTTAGAAATAAAAGGCTGTTAAGATGTTGAAATATGAAAAAGAAAGGCAGTCACTTTAAAAACCTGAAGTCATTGCCTCAAAGGAAATGCGATTAAAGCCAGGGAATACACTGATTGGTGTTACACGGCAACATCCTCGTAGATAAATTACCTGACAGTCTGTTTTTGTTCATGTTTTAGTTATGACCGTGGCAGCACGTACAATGTCTTTGTTGGCAAGAAGCAGCTGATTGAAGGGATGGACAAAGCTCTGGTGGGAATGTGTGTCAACGAGAGAAGACTGGTGAAGATCCCACCTCAACTCGCCTACGGAAAACAAGGCTACGGTGCGTATGTCTGAATGCGTGCCAAACTCATATCAGCACATTGCGCTGTCCCATGTGACTGATTGTTTGGAACGAGAATAAAACTTCTGTGCCTAAACTCTGGGAAGTTAGGGCACAGACTGGTGTTTATCCCTTTGTAGTTACTAAATATATCTCTGGCAGAGCTAATCATAACAAAGAGAGATCGTGGTGGGATATTTGCAGGAGCACAAGGCGGAGAAGTTACAGTCTTTGATGAATGCTCTGACTTTTGTTCTGTTGGAGTCAGTGGAAGCAAAGAGGAAGTGGGCTGCTCCTAAGCATCCATGTTGAATGATGTCAGAGAGGCATCACAGACCAGGAAGCAGACCAGAGGAAGCCGTTGTGGATTTTCAGCTGTGAATGTTACTGCATCAGCTGCAAGGAGATGCACAGTCTAGTCATGAGTGTGTGTGTGTGTGTGGAAATTTAAAAAAAAACCTGGGCCGTTGTTTGTGTGAGAAAATACTTATATTGTGGGAGTTATAGGATGTGAAGCTATGTTTACAAGAAGAGAGAGGTGTGTATGTGTGAGAGAGAGCATTTAATATTTCTTCCCCATTATCTAAAGGGAGAGAGAGAAAAAGAGTGGGCATGTGCAGACAGGTAAAGGCTGAGGCTGTGTGTCCTCTACCGCCGCCTGTTTTAGAGGAATCACAAGACAAGGAAAAAGAAAACAGAGCGGTGAGTTAGACGGACAGCTCCGAAGCGATAGAGGGAAACTTTTACCAGAAAGAGAGTACCAACTCATCAGTAGTAAAATCACAATGGCTACCACACACTCAGGGCCTCCACCTCCTCCTCCCGTCCCCATACCTTCGCCTTCTTTACTTTACATCCACATCTTTCTGTCTGCCCACGGAGCTTCTGTGAAACAGGAGAGGAGTATGGAAGCTTTTTTTCTGCCACTGGAAAAAAAAAAAAAAAATGTTTTGCCATTCATAACTCAAAATTTCAACTTACTAACTCAAACCCATGAAAAAAATGACTTGAAATATTGAGTTAAGTCCAAATTTTTAGATAATAACACAAAATTTAGAAACTAAATTTAGATTTTTATTTCAGGCTTCCACAGAGAAGAGAAGCCGGGACTGCAGAGAAACAGTTTATACCTGCAGTTTATACGGTGCAGAGAAGACTCACATTTACATACATACTAAATACACTCACCAGTCACTTTATTAGGTACACCTTGCTAGTACTGGGTTGGAGCCCCTTTTGATGCCAGAGCTGCCTAAATTCTTTCAGGCAAAAATTCAACAATGTGCTGGAAACATTTCTGAGAGACTTTGGTCCATATTGACATGATAACATCACAAAGTTGCTGCAAATTTATTGGCTACGCATCTGCAATGTGAACGTCCAGTTTAACTTAACTAACAGTTTCAGCTACAGGAAAGAAATCAAATCAAAAGGAAGGTTAAAACACTTAAAAATGTAACAATATCGGGATTTCCTGTAAAAGGTCATCAAAAGGTAATGGGGAGAAACTTGGACTGATTTATAAAAACCAGTAGTGATTGCTTATTTAATCCAGATATCTATTGCCAATTTTAACAATCACCTGCTGTCCTCTCCTCCGCAGGTGACATCATCCCTCCTGACTCCATCCTCCACTTTGACGTCCTGCTCCTCGATGTGTGGAACCCCGAGGATGGTGTCCAGATAAACACTTACCACACGCCCTCCGTCTGCTCCAGAAAAGTGGAAGTGTCTGACTACGTCCGCTATCACTATAACGGCACCCTGCTTGACGGGACCCTCTTTGATTCCAGGTTTGTCCTCTACAAGCTCTCATTCATACAACAATCCACCTGCACACTTACAGTCTGTTGTCGCCACTCTCTGCTGCAGTCACACCCGCATGCGGACCTACGACACTTACGTCGGGATCGGCTGGCTGATTGCCGGTATGGATCAGGGTCTTCTGGGAATGTGTGTTGGAGAGAGGCGCATCATCACTATGCCCCCATCGCTTGGATACGGAGAGAATGGAGATGGTGAGTTTTGATCTGATTAGTTCCTTAAAGTTTTTTGACAGACTGGCGACCTGTCCAGGGTGAACCCCGCCTCCTGCTCTATGACAGCTGGGCTGAGTTTAGATAGATCTACAATAAACAACACAGTTTAAGTAAAAGTGCCACATAATGACCTTATAGTATGAGAGAGTGCAGAGGTGGCAAAAGTACAGACACTTGTACTTCAGTAGAAGTACTAGTGTTAAAAAGTACTCTGGTAAAAGCTGAAGTACTGATTTAACTTCTTTACTCAAGTAAAAGTGAAAAAGTACAGGCTCAGAAATGTACTCAAAGTAATTAAGTAAAAAGTTTGGTTTTTTTAGAGAACCTTTCTGTACAGCTAACTAAACCTTGTGGTAAATTAATGTAATAAAATATTAATTTAACAAAATTATATCATTACATATGAATACAAAATGTGTACGTTTAGCTAGCAGACACACTGTCTGACAAACTTTGTTGATATAAATGTTACATTTGAAATTAGCTGACATTTAAAAAGACGTTACTCCCTTTGTCCTTGCGCCTCTTCTTTAGGGCTAGCTAGATGCTGAAGTACGACG
>VOQK01033370.1:60107-75695 GCA_015052645.1 Benitochromis conjunctus
AACTGAACACAGAGACTGAAGCTGGTTCTGTTTAACCCTTAAGTGTACTTAGGGGCACTTTGCAAGGTTTGGAAGAACTTTCAAGGATTTCCAAGTAGGCTTAAGGGTTAAGGGTAAGAAAACCCGCCTAATAACACAATATCATCAACAAACACAAACAGGATTACTAAGAAGGCTCCCGTGCTCTCATGTTCACATCACTTTATCATGATCTGATTTGCTAAAATGTTTGGGAATAGCACCCTGAGCCCGGTAATAGTTATTGGAAAATAAAGAAAATGTTTCTTTAGTTTAGCTTCTTCATCATCTTCTTCTCTCCTCAGGCAGTGACATCCCAGGACAGGCCTCCCTGGTGTTTGATGTTGTCCTGTTGGACCTCCACAATCCCAGAGATGGGATCACAGTGACTAATCAAGTGGTGCCCGAGTCCTGCGCAAGGAAGACTGTTTCTGGAGACTTTGTGCGTTACCACTACAACGGCAGCCTTCTGGATGGGACATTTTTCGATTCTAGGTATGTGTTCATCATAGAGAGAAACCGTTTATCGCCCGCAGTTTCTCAAGTAGCCTCACGGTGTCAGCATTTCTCTGGAGACACAGGGACATGGGAAAGAGGAATCGAAACCTAAACCTCCTGCACATCTACAGTATTTTGCATAATAGTGTAACTGTTTTGATTGTAAACTCTTTCTTCTTGTGGTGGAAAAGCCTCATTTAGAGCCGTATTGCTTGTATGCTAAACCTAGAACCACAATGGACACAAATAAGTGATTATATAGGAAGAAAAAGATTTGATTTGAAAAATCAAAACAAAAAACAAGAAAGGTGTAGTTTAGTTTTTTGAAGAAAGATGTAATATTTAAGATAAGATTTGCATCATGGATGTGCATGTGTCCTGCACCTTGTTGAATCTGCACCACAAAGAAATAAGACGGTTCTGAAGGCAAGAGGAAGTGTACCACATAAAATGGCCAGTTGATGCAAGACAAAACACTAAAGGAAACGAGAAACGCATTTGCACTCATATCCGATTTGCACTGTATTGCACTGTATTTGCATTTCTTTGGTATAAGCACGCTTATGACGCAGATTTATTCAAGGTATTCAAGCACAGCCTTAAACGATGGGTTCCAACAAACAAATGCACGCTACAAAACCAGTTGCTGGTTGCAGCTCACGCCCAGTGGTTTTGAGAGTAAGATTGTTTCCTGCTGTTGTGCTTTATGCAGATTTACTGTAATAGGTTTGATATTGAATGCATCATCACCAAATGAGCTGACAATGCTATGTGTATTTATACTTATTTCACACAGCTACACTGTGTCCATCACCATAAAGCCAGTAAATGTGGTATTGTTCATTTACCTTTAGTCTAAAATAAGAATAGGAACACATATAAACATTCAGCATCTTGAAAGAAGGGCTCTGGAGGTTTTCCAGATGCTGAATGAGAACATTCGTGTTAGCAGCTTCTTTCCAAACAAAGGAGAGTTGATTTTACACACTGCAGTCATTTTATTTATTTTTTTAGCTTGTTTAGTATTTATTTGTGTGCAGGAATTATATTCACACCCTAAATGCAGAAAACCAATAAGCAGGTAATGAGTCACTCCTACAAAACATGTCAGATCAACTGTTATCTAGTGAGAGAAGTGTGCACTATGTCCTGTGTGTGTGAAGTCTGAAAGAAAAACTTGGAAAATTTGGGTGACACTGGCGCGATCAAACAGCAGATTGGGTAGGGTGCATGTCACATAGGAGAAAATGAAGTGCCTGGTTTGATTATCTGCTGGATGGACGTTTTTTGTGTGTTTATCTCCTTGTTTATTACCCTGTGTCTCCTGTCCTTGTGTAGAGCTCTTTTCTAGTTAATAAGGTACAATAACCTTTATTAGTCCCACACGTGGGACATTTTTTTGGTCACAGCAGAAACAACAAGTTTAAGAGCAGTAAACGTTAAGACAAACACAACAGAATAGGATAAGATCAAATAGAATAACATACTATACAAGAAGAATAAAATACTACAGTATATACAATAGAATAAGTACTATACAAAATAGAATAAAATGCTCTGTTATAGTAGGAAAAAATTGCACGTTGGTAATATTGCACATCAGGGAGACAGTTACAGTTGTGTATGCGATGTGTGTGTTTTTAGCTTGCTGTTTGGTTGTTTGAATCCACAATGTGTAGTTAAAGGGAAACTGACATTTGCACAGTGTTACGGCCAAACTGTATGTAAGTGTTCGAGGTGTCCACAGATTTTCAGCTTCAAAATTATTTTCCTGATGTTTTCTGTTCCTCAGCTACTCTCGTAATCGTACCTATGACACCTACGTGGGTCGAGGCTACGTGATCGCCGGCATGGATGAGGGTCTGATTGGAGTGTGCATTGGCGAGAGACGCACCATCACCATCCCCCCGCATCTCGGTTACGGAGAGGAGGGCACAGGTGTGTCCGTGTGTAATGCTCAGATACTCTTTGCCTCCATCAGAGAAGGGTCGTAAGATCACATGAAATCATGAGATAAGAAGTGCTTGTTGTGCCATTTATCATGCGCTCTTCTTGTGGCTGAGAAAACAGCGACGGGACATAAATGTTAGTTTTTGAGAACGTCTTTGGATTCTTGTTTGACTGAAATCAGAGGTAGATTCGTCTCGTTTTTTCCCCCTTTCCACGTCTCTCTCTCTGTCTCTCAGGCACGAAGATCCCAGGCTCAGCTGTGCTGGTGTTTGACGTCCACATCATCGACTTCCACAACCCCGGGGACAACACTGAGATCACCGTCACTTTCAAGCCTGACGAGTGTGACAGGCAAACCAAGAAGGGAGACTTTGTTAAATACCACTACAATGCCTCTATGATGGACGGCACATCTATTGACTCCACGTAAGTAAAGCTCTGTTGGACTCTTCTGGGAAAGCAAAAACAACTAACAGAGAAACACATTCAGACAATTTAAAAAAAAAAAAAAAGACTTAAATCTCAAAGTTCACGCTGAAAATGCAGAAGACTTTTTTCAAAACACTTTAAGCAATGACCGCAGAGTCTTTGCAGAGAAAGTGTTAGACGATAGACCTTATCTTTATTAGCCCCGACTCAGCTGTGACCTGCTTCCAGTTAGTTTGAGGGTCAGTTATCTTTTAAAACAGCAGTCTTCTTGCAAGTACATCATAATTAACTGCTGTCATACAGATGTAAGTTGAGCAATGGTTTAACAAAAAAAAGGAGATGTGCACAGCCCAAAAGCATCCTGCAGATCTGAGGGACGCTTCCTCAGTCTGTTGCATTTATAACTTTTGTGAAGTTCCTCCTTCAACGTCAACTTTCCCTGAACTCTGGTTCATGACAGTTCTACAGTTGACAGTTGACTTGCTTGTACCCCTCCTCAGCCTAGTTTTGATAAAAACATGTTGCTCACAACTTAGCTTCCTTATTTCTTCCCGTACATCTGTTAATTTCTCCTTTTATGGTCTGAAACACCTGCTCTGGTGTATGTGATTATATGTATAGTTTTAAGCGCATCAGCTCATGTCTAGTTCTGCAAGATGTGTTAGACACTTTTAATGCTCCATGTCTGCACCTCTTTCTGTTAGGCTGACTTTCAGTAACTATATTTTCCTGCACATACACACACATACACAAAAGGCCTGCCAATAATATGATGCTACAATGTTACAATATCAAGCTACCTATATTTCCACACTTAACAGCAGCAATGGATGGCATGATAGGGACCATGACAGAGGTGACATGTTGTCAAGGCCAATGGGTCGGACTCAGGCGCAGACTGCGGGTCACGTTTACAGTTCTTACTTTATTTAACACCTATATACAAAGTGGGGCAATCGGGGAAGGGCTCCAGGGGTCCATGGGTTGGCAGGGGAAAACATGTGCTCCACACTCGCTTTGTTGCAAAGCACTTCTCTGATTAGATTAGATAAGCTTTATTATTCCCCGGGTGGGTTCCTCCGGGAGCCCAAGGTGAGCTCCTCAACGGCCGAGTGATGCAGAAGAAGGAGAGAGGAAGAGGGAGAGCGGGGGAGGGAGAAGAGAGATCAAAACAAAAACACATGTAGCCTCGTGGGGCCGGCATTTTCTGTTTTTTGTGTCACCATCCTGACCAAAAACATGTGCTAAATGCACAAAAGCTTCGTAATGTAGCTATAATATGTAGCCTACAACTGTATTCATGATAAACATGACTCTGTAACAGTTTCCTCCATGTCCAGCGTACCTAGCAGGAACTAATGTGTTATAGAGTTCAATCACTAATGAATTCAGTAACACTGGCTGTAGTAATTTTCCACATAAAGCATATCTATTAAAGTTCAGTAAATTAAATCAAAACTCTATCATTAATTCCAGTGCATATGTCATGATTGTACGGAGTGTTAACAACATGCTAACACTTACGTGCAGTTATCTGAGAAAGAAAGTTTTCAAAGGTTTCTGTGCAGCTCTATGAAAACTTAAGTCCACCCTTACTGCTTCCACAGGAATTAAGAGGGTAAGTAGCAGCCAGGTGCTGCTAATCAGATGTACTTAAATAACTGATCGTCAGCAGGTGTGAGCAAATCTATAACAGCAGAGGTTTTCACAGCTTGCTGGTCTGGAGCATTTGGTTGTCCAAAGCCACAGCAAATTCACCCCTAGATCAGACCATGTGAAGCCCAAGAGCTACAGGCACTCAGGCACTAAGGGGCTCAGGTAGCATGTTAAATGAGAGTACAGTTAGCTCTCAGGAGAGTCTCTTCTTTCTAAAGAGATCATTGCAGCATGGCTTAGGTTTGCAAAGTTGCATCTGAGCAAACGTCAAGACTTCAGGAAAAAATGTTTTTTGGACAGATGAGACCAAAGCGGAGATGTGTGATGATTTGTGAGCTGTCACGCTCTTTATATAGTAACGATCCCCAGCAATGACTTGAATAATTCTGATTAATGGTTTGCAATTTAAAAAAATAAAAGAAATCCAGGGTTACGTCTCCTCGGGGTCAAAATGTGCCTGTTAATAAAAGAGTATTCAGCAGCTCGCTGTTTGGTTGCTGTTTGAATCCACAATTGTGAGTCATCCTAAGAGCAGGTTTCAATTTGAAAAACTGTGTTAATGCTGTGGATTCAAACCCAGACCGTTATCCTCTGGCCTGCTAAAATAAAGGAAATATACATTATATTTATAAGTGTTCCTTATTCTTAAAAAAGAATAAATAAGAAAAACAGATCTCATGTGTATACACACAAATCAGTAAAAACATAGAAGACACGTAACGGATGTGCTTCCTTTAGCACGGCGACTAAAATACAGCTGTTTCATATGTTCGTCTGTTTCAGGTATAATTATGGAAAGACATACAACATAGTCCTGGGAGCAAACCAGGTGGTCCCGGGGATGGAGGACGGACTCATGGACATGTGTGTGGGAGAGAGAAGACACCTTGTTATTCCTCCTCATCTGGGCTATGGGGAGAGGGGAGTCAGTGAGTCACGAATACACGGAAACACACTCACACTCAGAATGTGTGCGTTTTATTTCATTTAAAATGAAACAGTTAGTTTCTACTGCTTCTTTCAATTTCCAGGCATAGAATAAAATAATTGTTAGCACTGTTGCCAAATCCTCTTCGCTCCCCAATCCTTTGATTCTGATCTGGCTGAAAACACACACGTGACTCGAGACGTTTTTCTCTTCAGTTCATCACACTTCTTTATTCCATTTTAACATGCATGTGGAGATGTGCACAGCTCAAAAGCATCCTGCAGATCTGAGGGACGATCCCTCAGTCTGTTACATATATAGCTTTGTGAAATTCCTCCTTCAATGTCTATTTTTCCCATTTTTCCCAGTACTCCGCATCATTAAAGTATTCCATGCACTTGAAAGTTGACCTAGAAATACCCCTTCCCCGACTAGTTTAGACAAAACATGTTGTTCCTATCTGTGCATCCTTATCACTTCCTGCATAGCAACTCTCTTCTTCTTTTATGACCTAGAACATGTGCTCTGTCTCGTTCTTACCGTCTATTTATGTGTAAGTGGTTATATGTATATATTTTTTTGTGCATCAAGTTCATACCTACTTCTACTTTTAAATCTTTATTTATCAAGATGTGTTAGACACATTTAATGCTCCCTGTCTGCACCTCTTCCTGTTATGCTGACAACACTCGTGTAAACTTACAAACACCTGTATAAGAACTCAAACAGAATTATCCTATGAACTTTGGGGCCTTTTATACAGACCCAGATAAGCAGGAGGAGTATAGGAGGGAGGATGGATGGATTTAACACGAGAGTAGCATCAGTTCTACTCATTTAACTAAAAGGATAACCTTATTTCCTCATTTATCAAATAATTCATTTAGCAAACAATCCACGACAGTAAACTTTTATATTTTTATCATCTAATTTTATATATTTTATAACGTGAGGTTAAAGCAACCAGATAGTTCTCTCTTAACAGCTAGTGTCTGGAATGAGTCACAGTGATTTATTGAGCCTGTATTTGTGTGTCCAGCTGGTGAAGTTCCAGGCAGTGCCGTGCTTGTGTTTGAAATCGAGCTGGTTGACATGGAGGAAGGACTTCCTGAAGGCTACATGTTCATCTGGAACGACGAGGTGTCTCCTGACCTCTTCTCTGAGATGGACAAAAACAGCGACAAAGAGGTGGAGCCCTCTGAGGTATGTCATAAAGCTGCTCTTATCAAGATTTGCTTTTAACCATCACCATTAATTTACCATCTTCCAACCCCTTTTTGTTTGCACAGTTCACTGACTACATCATGCGGCAGGTGACCGAGGGTAAAGGTCGCCTGGCTCCTGGCTTTGATCCTTACCGCATCATCGACAACATGTTCTCCAACCAGGACCGCAACGGAGACGGAAAGATCACAGAGGCAGAGTTCAAACTTAAAGCTGATGAGGCTGCTGCCCACGACGAGCTATGACGTGCTTTATAGCACGAGGGTATAAGGCAAAGGGTCAGATAGTTGGGGAAATGGGGACTGATAGTAAATTTGTGGGTGGTAGAGTAGCTACAGATGGGTTTGTATGTGTAAAGAGATTTTGTGGATTTAGATGATAGAGTTAAAGGACATCTCGTCCATGAAGTGCCAATTGAGTCTGAGAAGAAATAAAGAGTATGTAGGATTTAGAAAAAAATCAACTAATTCGAGGACTACGATGGAAATGAATGATGTTTTTACCTCCTTCACTGCAAAAGCTCAAAATCTTGCCAAGTATATTTGTCTTATTTCTAGTCAAAATAATCTCATCACACTTAAAATAAGACACAGTCAGCTACAGAGTAACATTTTAGTGAGATATAAGAACTTGTTTTTAGACAATGTATCTTGAAACTATGATGGCCTCCAGCTTCGCCTTGGAATGGTTCGCAGCCGAGTGTGAAGCGGTGGGAATGAGAATCAGCGCCTCCAAATCCGAGGCCGTGGTCCTCAGCCGGAAAAGGGTGGAGTGCCAACTCAGGGTCAGGGACGAGTTCTTGCCCCAACTGGAAGAGTTTAAGTATCTCAGGGTCTTGTTCACGAGTGATGGGAGAAGGGAGCGGGAGATCGACAGACGGATCGGTGCTGCGGCTGCAGTGATGCGGATACAAGCGGTGGAAATGGGCTTCCTCTGAAGGGTGGCTGGCCTCTGCATTGGAGATAGGGTGAGAAGTTCAGTAGCTGATTGTGTCCTATTTCAAGTGTGATGAGATTATTTAACTAGAAATAAGACAAATATACTTGGTAAGATTTTGAGTTTTGGCAGTGTTTCCCATCAAAGCGTATAAAAGCACTCCTGTGTGACAGAACAAACAAGTGCCTAGCTCCACTTTGCCTAGACTAAAAACTCTTTTGACTTTTGTTGCGATTTCCTCTCAATTGCTTGCAATCCTTTTGTTCTGGGCTGGAAATGAACACCAAACTCGTCTCTTTGCTCAAGTTCCTTTATTTATCGGTGCGCATCGGGAGATCATAGACAGTGCAGCCCTACATGTAGATCTCGAGGATAATTCTCCAGCCACTGCTTCATATACTTTTTGGCTCAGCCTTAAGGACCTCGGCTTATTTTGAAAACACTTCAATCACGTTACCCCCTTACAGTGAAGCATAAACATAAAACAATAACAACTTATATAATCAATCCCCAACAGCAGGCGTAGTATGTCATTCTGCCCTTACCTGAGACTTCTGCATCCTATTCTCCCGTTTGACATCCTCCCTTTCGGCTCTGCAGAACCTGTAGTGTACTCTCGCCTATCTCTAACTCCCACAGGCACGCTCAGTCTGGTCACATCTCTTCTCCTAATATCCATTTTCCCATATAACCCTTATTCTAATACATGTGAGTATGCTCTGAAGATGCCTCAGCCCTACATAACTCCTGAGTACGTGCATGTGAATATGCCTTATATGATCAGCTATCTTCCACCAGGGTGGAGGCCTAACTTTTCCCTTTTATCTGTATCGTGCTGTAGGCCGCTCAAAGCTGCACACTCTTACACTTTACAGACTTGTATTTTCCTTATTTTCTACTCACCGTGTGTCCAAACTGTCTTGACAGGAGCACCGAGTTATTCGTAATTAACTGTGATACACTGTGATGGAAGGAAGTTTGTTACTCAGAGCTCCCGCTGTTTTTAAAAGTGAAAAATAATACGGTTTTATTTCCTTTATTTACAGTCAACACCTACCAGTGTTTCACTTTTAAATGTCAGCCCACCTTCTGAGTTTTCTGCCGTTAAAATCATTCAGTCACCCTCCAGCTGTCAGGTCTGAAATTTCCAGGCCTTCACTTATTTTTGGTCTACTGTTTGTTCCTTCGCTTGTTTCTGTCGTCTCTGGATGTCTGGTGCGGTTTAGAAATCTGTGTGCAAGTGTGTGCGTGTGTGCAAAGGTGAGACAGAGATATGCAAATAGTGTTTTTTTTTTCTATTACTTTGACATTCAGGAGAATACTAAGGCTTGATGTCGCCTGTATCAGCTGAAAATTTCATTCGATTAAATGACCTGGCCTAAATATAATGCTCACATTGTGTCTTCATTATCAGGTCGGTGCCTACATGACTGCGAGAACTGAGCTCCCTGTAGCCGATTAAACAAAGATTGTATCAACACAGTGGCTGTAAAGGAGCTTTTAATATTTTTGCTGATGCTGGTACAAGCCCAGCTGTATTGATCCCTTTGCATATCTCAGAAAAATATTTTCCACAACATCACCTTTTGGTTGGATCTAGCAGGACATGCACTGCTCTAAAGCTACCTTTTACCCAGTTTAAGTGAAGGAAAAGCTTTTTATAATAGTCAGAAGAAGATTAGGCGATCTAAACTCATCATTAAAAATGATTAGAGAGGAAAAGCTGTTGGCAGGGGTTTGCAGAGATTAAGTGTTAGGAAAATTTCTGTTACCAAGTGGGAGGACACCACCAGAGTGAGATTAAAGATCTATATGGCAAACACAGTCCATACAGACTTGAGACACCATAGTAACAGTGGAAAAACAAATATCACCCCCAAAAGTGAAAAAACACTGAATCATTTAAACTGCTGTGAGCAGTCTGTGTAGCACTTTCATTTCCCCTGCATCTGCAGAGGAAATGCATCTAGACTGATTTAAGAAATCTGTCATGGCTGTGTGCAGGCGGGCAGGAAAAGGACCCAGATGCAAACTCAAAAAGGCAGACGTGAACTTTAAACAGCTTTATTGCTGGATACTGAAAAACCTAAATAAACTTGAATATATAAAATAAATGAGGGAGACTGCAACATATATATATATATATATATATATATGTATGTATATATATATATATATACACATATACATATATATATATGTATATATATGTATGTATATATATATGTATATGTGTATATGTATATATATATGTATATGTGTATATATATATATATATATATATATATATATATATAAAAGCAATAGATATTTTAAACAATGAGCTTTCTCTGTTGATTGTTTACTTTTTTAAAGGTGCCGACATCTTAAGACACTTTAAGACTGTTCTTTCCCCCTCGGGAGGACAAAAGACCGGGAGGTGTGGACCCTCTGGTTTCCCTCGCCTGAATGAACGCTGGCATGTGCTCTGTCACCATCTATTCTTCTACAAATGGCAGCGAGCAATGTGACCTGGAGCAAGGCAAGTTTGGCAGCGGGGTAAGAAGTCCCAGAACAGTGTTCTTCATCTTTTTTTCTATGACATAATCAGCCATTAAAGTTTGCTGCTAGTAATCCCATTGCAGCTCAGAGCCAAATACAGATCTGTTCTTTTTTTAGGCTTCTCATAATCAGAGGAAAACTCTGACTGAAAGAAGAGAAGGGCAGGCCAACGTCGTCACCCAGAGCTGCTGCAACAGCTGCTGACAGGCAAGGACTCAGAGCGAGAGATGGTCCATTTACAAAACCCACTCAAGATTTTAAAAAACCCCTAAGAACCCCCAAAATTTAGAGGACATTTATCTGTGCACACAGATACAATCAGGAAAGATTAACCCTTTTGCAATCAGCTTTGAATCTTTGATCTGCATAATTTGTCATGAAATAATGAGGGACAGGACTCACATGGCCGTGGAGCAGCTTCAGCCAATTATCCAGTGACTTCTAAATGTCTGAGAATGAGCGACAGTGACAAATACACATGACCCTAACTGCATGATTATGAAGTTTATAAAACTCAACCTCAGAATGAATGAGCAATAAATGCTAAATATAAAATATAAAGACAGTTATCTGTGGACTCCTATGGACTCCCCGTATAATCTCGGGTCATCCGCTTCCATCTTTCTTGACTGCAGGTGGTTCAAACAGCTCGACTTCCCAGTGATCCGACGTAAGGACAACACGTGTTCCAGCCCAGCTGCACGAGCTGAGGTCATTTTAACACAGTTTTTGAGGGTCTCCGTGGATATACTCCACAGCAGATTACAAATCAAATCAAACCCCATCCTTGGCCTCCAGGTGATCCCCCTTACCTAAAAACTAAAGGTGACCGGGCTCTGGAAGAGTCTGATGGCCCACATGAAGTCCACTCTGTGACTCGGGTCTGAGGGGGTTTACTGTGAAGGTTATCTGCAGCACCTGATTGTTAATACTTTTACTTTATTGTTTTAATTATTATTATTTGGAGATTTTGTAAGATTCTTCTATTATGTAGAACTTTTTATAATAATTGCAATTTTTAGTTTTTTATGTGGTTTTTTGTGTTTTTGAATCAGTTCCAGATTTTTTAAAATAATTCCATTATCTATTGTTTTTAGTTACTTTTACTCGGGATCAAGTTTTAGGGTGGCTCTTCCTCTGCGTGTCCTCGTGACCTCGTGTGGGTTGTTTTTTTGTTGTTGCTGTTGTTTTGTTGTTTGTTTTGCGTTAACTTGACAGTCACAGCTGATTGGTCGGAGTGTGGCCAACGCCTTCTGAGCGAGCAGCCTATCGGAGACTGCGCTCGCTGCTGGCCGGTTCCGGTGATCGGAGAGGAGGAGGTCTGTGTGTCAGTGTGCACCGTGCGCACCGGGTGTCCGTCCTTCTCCACCTCACCGAGGAGTCGTGCTTGGTCCTCAGATTAAAGCGGAGATTCACAGCCGGCTGTGTTTAACGCTCATTTTAAAGAACAAGAAGATGGACCCGCTGGTTGCTGCTATTGATCAGGGCACGAGCTCCACGAGGTTTCTGGTGAGTGAGTTTTGGTGAAGTTTCATGCTGTGTTCAGGGAACGGGAGAGCAGCTGGGACAGCAGACTACAGAGACTCTGTCCTGTGCTCAGAGGCTGTGGGCAAACAGCTGTGACCGTGGATGAAGTGCAGATTGTGCTTGGCTCACAAACAAACTTGTACTTCATCCTACCATCATTTATTTAATAAATACTACGAGAGTGAAGGTTTTTACAAACATCTGTACTGAAATAAGAAGCAAGAAGCCCAAACAGAGATTTAAATAGAAAAAGCAACCAGTGGACTGGAGCAGCACGCTGACCTGCAGCTTCCACCTGCTATAGGTGGTGTTCAGGTGCATGTACAGAGTTTAAATCAGTCCAGCTGAATGATCACTTTGAACAAATTTGGACTTCCTCAACCAGGTCAACTGGAAGATTGAGCTTTGGCACAGAGCAGCAGCAGTGAGGGGCTCAGAGGAGGTAAAAGTGCTGTTAGAGTGCACAGAGAGAAATTCAGTTGTCTGGGTTTTTGTAAGAGCTTCTACTCATAAATGAACTGAGACAATTTCTTTTCTTGTGCTTGGGATTTAAATGTCCACAGGTGCTGAACTCTCTGAAAGCACCTTTGATCCTTAATAAAGGCCTTTCCTGTGTCATCATAACGGTCGTTCTGAGCAGCTCTAAAACTTTAACCTTAATGCCAGATTTTGACTGACACTCGGTTGATCATTTGGCTGCGGATCGTCTGCAAATTTGTCACAGAGCCTTTGTTTGTGTGTACATAGGTAATAATCTCATAAAAACAAACTTCACTGTGTCTTTACGCCGTTCCATGTGCAACCTTGGGGTCCTGTGTCATGGTGTTAGTCCTGATCATCATTCATAACACCCCAGATGGTCTCAGTTGGATTCAGGTCTGGAGAATGTGAGACAAAGGCATCAGTGCCTCCATCATCCAGCTTCATGCACTTCATCCAGCGCTTCCTGCACTTCATCCAGCTTCATGCACCCGGCTGGGAATTGCCCTGCACAAACAGGAGGTCTGACAACCTGGCATGTAACAGCAGTCAGGGTGCTGTTGGCTGGCACGTGGAGGCCTGTGTGACCCCCCCAAGAATACTCCTCCCCAGACCATCACTGACTCACTGCCAGGCTGGTCATTCTGGATGATGTTACAGGCAGCATAACATTCGCAGCGGTGTCTCTAGACTCTGTGAACCTGCTGTCGTCTGTGAAGGGCATAATGCGTGTTTAAGCTGTGGGTGGACGATTGAGAATCAGCACTACAGTCAGCAGCTGAAGGTGGAGTTGAAATCAAGATGAGGAACTCAGAAGAGAAGCAGCTTTATTGCTTTGTTTGTTTCTTTGTCACAGATTGGGTCTGTGGGTGCAGAGGACCTTGTTTTATATGCTTATTAGTTTTTGAATCAGTGGGTGTGGCCTCGTCCTCTGTGGGACCGCAGCACTGATTGAAATTTGCAATGATCAGTGTTTGTGTTGGAGGTCAAATTTTCTGGGAGCAGGTAAAACCAAAAAAGTTCAGACTGAGTTCAGTTCTCATCCGTTTTCGGTAAGCGTGATGATTCAGACTTTTAACACTGATGATGCAACACTGAACTAAGATGACATCAGACGTCCTCCTTGCAACAACGGTCTGTCTCTTATTACAGGCTGAGTTTGTTCCTGTTAGATTTCCAGTGTAAAATGAGTCAGGAAGTGTAAAGTTTAGACTTTAAGGTTGAAACTACTCTGGGATCGCATGTCCTAAAAGCCTAACCTGCAGCTGAGTGAACGCACAGTGAGAGGAGGGTGGTGCTGCACAGAGCTTTATTCTATTAATTAATCAGAAGAAATGCTGACTTCTGTCTGACTGCAGGTGACAGGGAAAGTGCTGCCTCGTGTTAATTCCCTTCTTCTCTACAATACTCTGGCAGCACCCTGAGGCGATCGAGCCAGTGATCAATATCTTCTTTCCACTCCTCAGTGGGTGGAAGGAACAGCATAACTGGAAAAATTAAACTGTTACAGCTTCAATTTGCTCCCTTATTAAATGAAGCTTTTAATATTTCTGTTCGTGCTTCTAATGAGCTGTGTTTGTCTGCAGGTGTTCAATGCAAAAACAGCTGAACTGATCAGTCACCACCAAGTAGAGATCAACCAGAGCTTCCCCAAAGAGGGGTGAGTGACTCGAACTTCACAGTAACACAATTAGACGCTGTGTGGATCCACCATATTGTCCTGGTGCGGCAGATTGCTCACCTGTGTACAGTATTTGTTATCTCTGTACACGCAGACTGAGACTTGTGTTGCTTGAATAGTTGGTGCAATAACAGGATGCTTTGCACTTCAAGTCTTTGTGGGAGTCCAGTTTTCAGGTGACGGCTCGGTTGTCTACAGAGGCTCAAGCCGGTAAAACAAAAAAATCATGCCATCAGCAAGCTGAAGATAAAAACGCTGTCCTTTGATCAAATGCTGCTCATTCAGCTGTGAAACAGGGAGCAGAGGAGCGAAACTAATCACAGAGATTCAGCACACTGGGCCTTAAACCAAACAGGTGCACATGCTGAAGATCCATCCATCCATTCGCTTCCGCTTATCCTTTTCGGGGTCGCGGGGGGGCGCTGGAGCCTATCCCCGTGCTGAAGACAAAGAACAGAAATACAGCAGTTCAGTTTTTATGTTTTATTTTTTTAAATGTTGGTTTGTTAGGGGATGTGCAGTTTTAATGAGCTGTTCTTGAGAAAGCTGCAACCCATTTTAGAAAGGCACTGTGGTAGTTTTAAAACTGATTATTCAGAGAACAAAGTAAATGCACTTCCATTCATTTTTGGCAATGCTGCGGTCAGGGGACTGCAAGGGCCACTGTGAAAGCTTCAGCTTGTGTTTTCTGGGAGTAGTTCACAGATTATCCTTTGAGCTGTTGTCCCCTTTTTACAAAAACAATCCTCATTTTATTTTGCCTAAATAAAAAAAGTTCTGTCCACGTCACTTCCTGCCCACTTCTCCTCTGAAACACCTCTGCCTCTTCAACATACTGGTTTTCAGTAATGCACTGGCTGACTTTTTTTTGATGTGATAGCAGTCAAGTTTACCTGCTCATCCATACAGAGCCCAAAGCTTCCACCTGCAGTCACACCGAGTTTCCTTTGTCGTCAGCAGACTTGCAGGTTTCTTATCCTTCAAAATCTCATCCGGACCGCCACCGTTTATCAACTTGATTCACATGTTTTCACTTCATCAGTGTAATATAACTCAATGAAAATAACTCAAACCTGTTTTTTCTGAATTTGAACTCTATCTTCATATAGAAATCTTTCATGGTTGCACAGATATGTATTGATAGAATTGTAAAGCTTGTAACAGCCGCACCTCCCCCCTCCTCTGGTGTCCTTTTTACCAGGCTACTAAGTTACAGTTTAACCTCCTTTTAATGACTTAACTTTATTTGATGTGTAACAAACTGAGTCCAAGGTCCAGGTTTTATTTTATTTTTGTTTCTTAACAAGCTGGCATGTGTGATATGTGTTTATATGTTATTTAAAAAGTGGCTGATGTGTGCCAGATGATAGTTTTTTAAATGCTTCTATTGGTCTATAAAGTGGTAAATAGGCTTCAGCCTGAATCTATGTAAAAATGTACTCATCCCCTGCAAAACACCCAGGTTTATAAGACTAACATCGTGCAGCGTGTTCCCAGATTTTGAACAACGCAAACTGAAGCAATTCACATTTTAATTTAATCTTGGTTATCATGTTCTTCATAAAAATTTGAAGCACTCTGGGTTTCCTCATGCCTGAAAAGTCTCAAAACTTCATCCGTTTCAAACAGGCTTTAAACGTGCTCATTTTTGTGCACGCGTGTGTTTTCTGTGTGTTTGCGTCTTGGTCAGATGGGTTGAGGAGGACCCTCGGGAGATAAT
>VOQK01033378.1:1576-15277 GCA_015052645.1 Benitochromis conjunctus
GGTTTTGTTACTACACAAATGCCACATTAACACAGAAGCTAAATGTTTTGTTCCCTTCTCAAAAGATGCCAGATCAGGCCACAAGTGTCATCAATGTCAATGAACGCAGACATACAGCACTAAATGTGATACTTACGCATCTCATGAGCAACCCTTTGGGCTCAGGCTAGTGCTAGTAATGCTAACTGCCAGACAGTGGGAGAAAGCGGCCAACGGCAGCCGAAAATGGCGCCGGCACAGGGCTCAACAGTCGCAGTTTGTTATGTTAAAAAGCCCAAAACAACCTAATTTCTCCTACATGAAAGTCACTTCTAATGGCTGTAACAACGCGATAAGGTCCTTCCTGTGGCATACTCAACGTCCACTTCTCTTCAACTGGCATTACAGCAAGCAGGCTGCCCGTTCCGATACATATAAAAATAAATAACCAGAAATGTTCACAATATTCCGTCTGATGGAAAGTTGAGAGTCGGTTATACCGGTAGATACCTGTCAATGTGCGGGTTAACAGCCATTTCCATCAGGATGGATCCGGATTCTGTTTTTAGCTACACTCAAACCAGGATCCGTCTCCAGTCGTCAGATCTCTACGCTCCCCGCCACGGTGATCTCGTTCAAATCTGCTTCGCTGAAATGGCGACTATGCGACTACACCCGGCTTTTTATAGACCGGTCACACACCCCATTGGACAGACTACCACAGAACGTCCCCGCCCTTCGAATTTCTACTGGCTGTTCACGACGTCAGTTAAAATTGCCACACCCCTGGATACTGAAACTCGACAACCTGCAATTCAGGCCAGCCTATTCGCAAGATTTTCCTGTCTGTCAAATAACTTGCACAACACTATTGGGCCACCCTCTCCAGCCTTTAAGATATACTGTATGCAACTAGCTCCGCCATATTATCCTCCACTGAAAGCGAGGGCAAGGAAGCCAGCCTGCTCCTTATCATATTACATTACGTCAACGTGTTGAGAGCGACGATGGGGATTGGTCAAAACTGCTGTAACGCGGGCTTTCAGGGTAAATACCATGAAGCCTATTGGTTCTTGCATCCAGTCACGCGTACCCTCGAAGAGCCAAGGGCTTCTTCCCACGAGCGCTGTACTAAACAGTACATCCGCATTTTTATCTAAGGGAAGAGAAGCACGGCCGCCATCTTTAAGCACGTTTAGAGACAGAATTATGATCAAATCATCAATTTACAACGTCAAGTCAAACCTGTAAAACGCTGTATATTCGATTTACAAGCAGAAATGGTGTAAGATCTCCAACACTTTGTGAAGAAAACACCACAATTTATAATAGTCAGACCAACCAAGCCTGTAAAACGAGGCCTCCACGACCCACAAAGTTAGACGCTGTCAAAGGGTGCCAATCAGGCCTCGTGGTTAATTTAACTAAGCGATGTGTGTGCTGAAGCCATCATTTACATAATTCATCAGCAGTAAAAACAACCTTCAATAAAAACACCTGTGAGGTCACAGAAACCAACAACGCCTGAATGACACAGCAGTTTTCATTAACCTAATCCAAAGCCTGATTAAATCAAGCTCCAACCGCAATATTTACACAACCACGTAAACAAATACAGTCCAAGGGGACGATTGAATTAAACAATCTATTGTTTTAAAAAATTAAGCTATCACACCACACCATTGTGGCCCAACCAAATAATAGAAGACAAAATTAAATCAAGAAAATCTTTCAGAAATCGTACTTAATAACCCTTTAAAAGCAGCTTCTTTTTAAAAACGACTGAAACGACGACACACAAAAGGTTACCTAACCACTGCGCCCATCCCCCACGCCAAGGTTACAAATTCCCTGCAATGTCACTCAAATACACGACACAGACCTGGCACATATTAATACACCATCAAATATTTCTAACGTATTCACAACAGTGTGCTGTAAAAACAAACATTACACTAAACATTTTTTTTAAATATATCAAAAACAAAATAAATGTTGAGTATAAGTCAATAACGTCTGTAATGTAAAGTAAATGAGAAATTCCAGTGGTAAATCCCAAAATAATTGCGAAACCTTTCTTCAAATTATCTTCTTGTCTTCCACCTCGATACTTTTTAACCAACACATTTCCCTCAAACATGTCCGCCTTCTTCCCCATTCCCTGCGCAGGGTGGGGGAGGGGAGTCATGTGACGCCTCGTGCCCGTTCATCAAACCTGGACACGTGGCATTCTGCAAACACCCGCGATAAAACGTGTCCACTGCGAGTCCGTGCTCATAAAAACACCGTGTCCACGTCCACATCCCGAGAGATGCCCGGATTATTAACCACAATTAGGTGAATAAAGTTGTCGAAATATCCGAACAAAGGACATACTTTCCGTAGGATTTGGCTCGTTCTGATTGGCCAGGTTTGACCACGTGACAAAAAACGATCGCAGTTTTATTGATTGCGCTGTTTCCACAACTCTCGCACCTGTAATCCGTTTATGATCGCAGTAATAATCCACATCTGACATGTCGAAGTTTGTCTAAAAAAAGTACAGACATCAGTTTTTTTCTTCTCGTCGTGATTGCTGTCGATCTGCGTCTGCGTTGCACCACGAAACAATGCGCATGCGCTTATCCCATGAAGACGCCTTGCCAACAATGCCCCCAGTGTGCAAGAGCGAGGCTGACCCAGAAGCAGTTTTACCCATAAAATATGAGTGTTCTCTGGAAGGAGGTGGGATTCAGCTGGAAGTGCTGAGTGTTATTTTACAGATTAAAGCAGGAAAACGGGATTAACAGGGAATTTTATGTAAATAGTTTTTTAAGTACAATTTGATTCATTCTGACATTGAATTACAATCTATTTCTCCCCTCGTCCCGTACTATCTAATATGTATGTCTAATTAGACCCATATCTATTATCTCTGTTTCTGTCTGTATTGTTTAATGTAATTTAATAAAAGGTTTGTATTTCTCTAGTATTGTTATTTTTCAGTTATTATGTGCCCGTAGAGTGTTATGTACACCTTGTGTGTATTTGTATTTCAAATACAAATATTTTGTATTGCATCACATTAAAGTGGAGTCATCGTTTCACTGCTGGGTTTCAGTGAGATTATGAGACACATAAGTGTGTTATCAAAATAACAAAAGAAGCATCTTTTGATGCCAGATTTCAGTTAACAGGTGATTCATTTAGACAGCAGTTATTCAAACCCATGTTCCCCCAGGCACACCCAGGGAACAGCTCGATGGGCCGCTGGATGTTAGGTGAATACTCAAACTGCACAACGAGGGTGTGATTATTGTGCAACTGGCCTGAATGTGTAGCACAGTGGATGAAAGCTGAACTGCATATCCTGTATGTGATCATATCTTTGTGTCAACAGGCTGTTTATTGTTAAACAAATGTTTTTACTGGTTTTGCAGTGCTGGTGTCATCTATACGTGCAGCTTTTAGAGGCATTATTGATCATGACAACAAAGATGCACATTTTATAATTTTGTTTGCATAATTCTTCTTTAATCAGCATTGTAACTATTGTAAATCACTTTTTTTTTATTGTAAATCATGTAAGCTGAAATTTGATAGGTGGTGGGTATGTACTGCAGTATTTGCTGATGAGTATTTCATAGAATATACAGATACTGTATTTATAGTACAGTTAATGACTTTGCTATTCTCACCATAAAGAATATAGAATATATTATAAATATTAAACTTATGACATCAACAAGTGCTGTTGTTGATGTCATAAGTTTAATAGTCACTGGAGTTTTTCAATCCTAACATTTATAGATATTTGCAACTGTATCTTAAAAAGTTTTACTTCTGATTTTAAACATCTTAAGTGAAATTTTAACTTGTTAAACTGTAATTTGTAGCTGAATTAAAAATGATAAAAGAAAACCAGTTGGACCGCAGGAGTTTATTCAAAAATGAAAAAGTGAAACTGTATTTAGTGAAAGTGAAAGCCTCACGAATGGCTCGGGAGCATTTTGTTCCTGGACAAATGACATGGATGTGAAAGTATAACCACTGTGGATGTGGAAATAATGTCCCTGTGGATTATCTGAAATGTTATCTGAAATAATCAGTAATCCACAGGCCTGTACACTTAAACTATTATGTGTTTAAGTGTACTTTTAGATAGCATAGCATTAGATTTAAGCAGTGTAGTACATTTAAAGTTGTAGATATCCTGAAATAATCTTCCAAATATTGGACTACTGCTCAGGCTCATATAATGTTAACCTGAAGAAACACTGTGAAGTGCATCCAGAATTACATAACATATGAATCACAGATGGTAAAGAGTAGCTCGGTTTATGTTTATGTTTCTTGCAGGGGAAGAAGGATGAGCCTTGGATTTTAAGAAACGGTAATGTAGGCAGAGGAAGAGGAGGGAGGATTACGTCAGAATCAGCCTCCTCTGACTCATCAGCTCTCTCCCTGACAAACACACACTCCCCCCTCTGTGTCCCGCTCTCTGTGTGTTTGACTGCGTAATCTTGTCACATGAGAGCAATCAACCAGAAACAGTTGCCAGGGAAGCTTTTTCCTTCCTTCCAAAAAGACAGACTCAGGGATCTTAGGTGTTGTTAAACTGATTGCACTACAATAAACACTTTCTGAGCGCTGCGTTTTGTTTTCTTGTTTGCGTAACTTTGTATGTGCAGCGCTCTGCTTCGGTCCATTCACTCGTTATGGCTGACGAGCCTTCCCTGGCAACAACAGTTCCTTTTACTGCTGATGTGAGGAGCAGTGTTCGGACACAGAAGCTCACTGTCCCGTTCAGGTTCCCGTTCAGCAGCGTTTCTGTGCTGATGTCGCTTAAACATCCTTCTCTCTGCAAACTGTCATGTCACCCGCATGCTTACTCATGCTTACTATGTCAACAGTGCCGCTCACATGTGCAGAATCACATGATTTGCGGATTTTTCCATTCGCTGCGGTTTTCATTTGCATCCCGACGTGCCACTGTTTGCTTTGCAAAGCTGAACACATTTGCACTGTTTCCTTTGGGCTGATTGTGTTATTGCTGCACATGCTTCTATTATTTCATTTTTCACTTTCACAGACTCTGGCGTTCAGCACAAGTCTGTTTCTGTCCCTACAGGTACAGGCTACACAAATTACCTCTTGGGCTTAATGTTTTTCCATATTAGCATCATTTTAAGGTATAATATCTGCAGACATTTAGGCAAAAGATAAATTAATATACAGTATATTATATTTTGCAGTTTTTAGGGTTTTACAGAGTTTCCTCTAAGATCCTCTAAGCTTCTTATTATATATTCATTTTCACTTTGTGATTTACTGAATCATTTTTTTGTACTCTCCTTAATTTAAATGTCCTTCACTAATATTTTGTATACCGTTACATTTGCTCTGTATTTATTTTATTGAGCTAAGTTGTTTTTCATGTCATGGTTGCTGTCATTTTATTTAATTATTATTATTTATCCTCTCCCTTTGACTTTGGCCCAATGAACATTGCAGCTTTATGACTTTATGGGTTTATGGTATAAATCACCTTCCTTGGAGCCAAACAGGTCAGTGTTACAGTACTTTTTACCCAGGTCTTTGTAGTTAACTAAACCAAAAACTGAAACTAGGTGTGAAAACCATTTAAATTGTCATAAAATAATAATAATAAAAAAAAACCCAGAAACTAACTGAAACAATGTTGTATACTTGCAGTAAAATAAAGTGACTAAAAATATACAGGAAATGTCTTTAATGTAGTTTTTGTAGGCTCGGGTCCGTTATTTACTGAGATTCAGATGTCTACATGACTGTTTATACTGTTTTTAATTTGACCTTAACAAACACCACACATACTACTTTACAGAAAATATAACAGAATACAAACTCAACTAAGACTGGAACCTTTAAAATAAATATAACTCTTCTGCTATACTGTAATTAATAGTCTGTTAAAACTGATGTAGCTTAATAAATACTGAACTTCCCGGAGGAACCCACCCGAGGGATTAATAAAGTTTTATCTATCTATCTATCTATCTATCTATCTATCTATCTATCTATCTATCTATCTATCTATCTATCTATCTATCTATCTATCTGCTGTGCTGATTATAACACATGAACTGCTTCCTTCCACTGCTTCATGCACTGCTTGTATTTGTGGACTTGTCTCCATTTCTCTTTGTGCTATAACTCAACCAAAGGCAACTTTAAGAGCAGTGAGGTCATTTTTACTTCTTATCTGACACGACACATTTCTAGTCTCGTTGTGATTTTCAGCAGTTTAAAGAGCAGAGATCCTGAAACTGAACGACTCAGAGGCTGGACTCCTCCAAGAAGTAACGACAGGGAGGACAACAGCAGCTTCATTATGCATTCATGCAAAGTGAGTTGTGTGAAACTGAGTAGGACACTTCATTATACACAAAAAGAAAAGGGTTGTCGTGACTAGAGAGGTGAGACATTTCCAAATGAATAGAGACGGTCTTTCCTGGGTGGAGATAAAGACGAGGAGTCTGTGAAATGAAAGTGTCACCACTGCTCTGATCAGTGTGTTTGTAACAGTTTTCACTGTGTTCTGTTCACTGTTTAGCTCATAAAGCAGCTACATGATAGCAAAATCAACAAAGCAAATCATGAACAAGAGATGAGATTATGATGCTTAATCCTACATGAGTAATCTCTTTTGGAGCATATGCCTCTGAGGCTCGGTAGTTTTGTTAGAAGGGTGGAGCTGTGAACTGCTGCTGGCCACTCTCTAAGGCTGAAGCAGAAAATTACAATATACAAAGGACAGAGATAGAAGAGAGTGAAAGACAGCGACAAACACTGAGACAGAACTGTTTCAGTGTGGTTAACAGCCAGAAACACTGTCGTTCTCAGGTGTGAAAGGCCGGTTTATCGGCCCTTTGTGCCTCCTCTCCCCGCCCGTTTACCTCTTAACAGAAATATGCAAAACAGTGCAGGCGGGAACCTTTGAAACTCTCCAACTGCTGTTTGTTAGAAAGTTTAACCCGGCTGGTTTACTCAGTCCTGCAGGAAAGAAAGACTTTACGTGTAAACAGAAACTGCTGTTTACACGTATTTATATTTAAATGTTCCTTCATTTCAGGCTTTTAATGATTCTTTGAACTGTTCTTTTGCCAGGATGGGATGATTGTAAAGCATTCATCTTTAATGACTTTAGCAACAAAAACAGGGTCAAGCTATAAATACAGGCTCATATATATGTGTGTAACAGTCCCACTAATATTTGATTAAATGTCCCGTAGCAAGTTGCACCTCGATCAGAAGGTTTTGGTAGCCATCACTAAGCTTCTGAAATCATTCTGATCTGATATTTAGCCATGTGGGCAGAAATGGTTGAGTTCATTTAAATTAGCTGGTTTGCTGACTGGGACCTGGCTTAAGCGTAGGCCACACATTTCCATCATGGTTGAGGTTGGGGCTTTGAGAGAGTCACTCCAGAAGCTTCATGTTAGCCTGCTTTATTATATCCAAAACCAGTTTTGATGGGTTTATATTTATATTTTTGACCTTGTATGGATTAAAGAAAATCCAAAATAAACTCAAACTTGTGCATCCAGTTGTTGTTTTTTTTAACCTTTAAAGCTGTACACAGGGGCCACACAAGACACTGTCCTCTTCACCTTTAAACCACAGACTTCATGGCCCTGGCCATGATTTGAACCTTGACCTGTTGTTCCAAAGACGGTAGTGTTCCCATTGAAACCCCACTACATCACTCATTGTGTTACAGCCTAATGATGATTTTGCAGTTATTACCCCACAAACTCCTCTCCTTCATTGCAGCTTAGTTTTATTTATGGCCTACTTTTCATTTTTAAGCATATAAGTTCTTTACTAAACACTCAAAGAGGCTTAGCTGCCTACAAAAGAAGACAGATCATTTTAATTGTCCCCAAATATATTGAGGCTTAACTTTTAGGTCGGGACTCTCATTGTGGCTGTGGAGGCCTGATGCCTCTGCATAGTCTGTATATACACAGCAGCAAGAAAAGCTCTGAACGGGAAGGGGAGTCCATCAGAGGGAGAGAGAGAAGTCGCAAGAGCTGCCAACAGGAGGAAGAGGAGGAGGCTAAGATGGAGATAATGAGAGAGAAATTAGACAAGAGTCTGTGTTTGTTTAAATTAAACATCGTATTATCCTTATAAAAACACAATTCTGTCTGCTTTATTTTTCAATTAATATAAAGTTCAATTTAAAGCTTTCAGTGTATCATGTGGAGCTGCCTGTTGTGGGACCTTCTTGTGAATAAGCCATGAAAGAAGCTTTTAGTGAATCTCTGTTTTGATGTTTACATTTACAGTCTCTCCATTTAGAGCTCATTTGTTTGCAAGTGTTTTCACATTTACGGTATTGTGATTACTGGAAAAACCCTGAACCTGTAACTTGATGTGGGCAGATCATTACAACCTGTAACCTGTTTAGAAAAAATATGGCGCCATCTACTGACCACTCCAAGTCACACTTAGGTAGTTAAATTGTATTATGTCTCCACCTGGTGGCGACTACGTTAAACTTTCAAATAAATATATTTTATGCGCCTGGTTTTCTGCATGCTGTCGCTCCAAAAGTGCAAACTGCACTTATTTATTCAGTGTGATTGGTGATATAGCAGCAGTGCAGCGTGCAGCTCAAGCATTATGAAAAATGAAACAAAAGTAGTTTTTATACTAGTTAACTTTTTTTTTTAAATTCCAAACAATATGGCTTTGACAGACTAATAATATTCAGAATATTAAGATTAAAAATAATATTATGCTCTGACATTTTCATTTGTGAGAGATGTTCTTACAGTGGAAAAGCTTTTTTAAAATGTTACAGTCAGCATATTTTCTCAAAACTAACTAAAATCTTTATTATTGATCAAATTAAAGCTCAGAATAAAATAAGATACATTAAAACGGTATTCTCTCATTCTGTAGTATTATGCTCATTTTTTGCTTTATTTACTGCTCCAGTGCATCTCAGTTATCGTTTTTTTAAGTTACCCGCCTGATTTTATAAACTTTGCTGATACTTCGAATCAGCTTCAGTTAAACTGAGAGGAAACATTTTTAAACTAAATGAGGAAACAGATGATTTTCCTTCCCACGAGGCTGAAAGTCTGCAGAACGGCAGGCTGATGGAATTTTGAATGAGCATTAGGAGGAGAATCACAGCAAACAAACATTTGTGTGAACTTGTTTTAAACAAACTTGAATAATTGCAGACTTAAAATGTTAAATGCTGTAAATATACATCTTAAGATTGTTATAGCCTAAGTTAATGTCTGGCTGACTGTAAAAGAGCCCGTGTTTTTCATACACATTTGTTCACACAGACATTTCTATATAATTAAGGCTGAAACAAGGAAAACTGACTCTCTGTAGATCAGTTTTATTAAACCCGATAATCACTCATAGATTCCCGTAATTTCAACAAGCAGGTATCTGCCCTCTAATTTGTGTGCCTTTTCTGTGCTCACTGAAGCTACCCTGAACTTGCACCTCCTAAAATGTGCACATGAACATATTAAATATATAACAGTGGAAATTATGATTCATCTGTTTTGTTTTCTTTCCACTGTTTATTTTCAACAGTAAGCATGCCCGTGGCAGGAAAAAGAAAGAAATCAAAAGTACCACCACTTCCTGGTGTAGTGCTCTGCAGGGCTTTCCTAAAGTTGTCACTTCTCTGTTATGAGGATGATGTGGTCTGATGGGTTCAGTAAGCTTTTCTATACTCACCAGCATGTGTTTTCCCTGGAGTGCGCTCACACTCTTCTACCCTTCTATTGAATACAAACTATAGTGTTGACTGCAGTTTGTACTCAGTATATGTATAAAGTAGCCAGTTTACAAAAGACAGAGCGTAATGTGAATTGAAGCCACAACAAAAATCTGCAAACATTTATAATAAATTGATGTACTGTCTGGTGTAAAAACAATTCAGCATTAAACCAGCTTCAGAGCTTTTTAAACTCTGGAAGGTTTATTTATTACTTAAACCTTTCTGCCTGCTGGTTTATTAAGTATTAAAAACACAGTACATATACTGAAATGCGGAGCTGCTGTCAGATCTCAAATGTAATGGGAGTGTATTCCATAGTTTAGGAGCTGCAACCTCTAACACACAGTCTCCTTTAATTTTCAATGCAGAGCAAGGGACCACCAACAGATTCCTGTCAGAAGACCTCGATGACATGCATGTTATATACGGTTGTAAAAGATTTCTAATGTAAGCAGGTTTGTGAACCTGAAAGTGATCACCAAGATCTGAAACTGAACTCTGAACTTCATGAGGAGCCAGTGAAAAGATGGTAAATAGGTGTCACATGATACCACGCAGAGCAGGGGTGGGGAACTCCAGGCCTCGAGGGCCGGTGTCCTGCAGGCTTTAGATACCACCCTCAGTCAACACACCAGAATCACCTGCTTAGTTCATTACCAGGCCTCTGGAGAACTTCAGCTGTGTCCAAATTCAGGGGTAGCATGCTTCGAAGGCTGCATTTGTAGGCAATTACATCACAGCGATGCAACTTCTGTTTTCTCAGTATTAAGTGAAAGATATTTATCAGTCATCCAGAACTTTATGGAATCAATACAGTAATGAAGGATCAATATATTCGCAACAAAAAAAGAAATGTACTATTGGATATCATCTGCTTAATATTGACATAAGACCTTTTTAGAGGTGCCCAACATATTAACTACAATTTAAACAGAACAGGCCACAGGACAAAATGATAGATGAGGACACAAAACTGTCAGCAACAAGAAAGCTCTGTCTGAAAGCTAAAAAGAAAACTAATCTAGGGCTGATCCAGAGATATCCGTCCATGTCCTTCATGTCAGTCAAAATACTATGATCAGTTTGTGTCAGAGTACAAGAACAGATTATTCCCCTGCATGTCTCTTCATTAAAATGTTGTTAGTAAAACTCTACGAGTATTTTCAGTAGAGAGGAGCTGGAAACATTCAAGAGTGTTAAATTGTTGTTGTTTAGCTAAAATATCTTATTGACGTCACTTCCGGACCGCAGTCTTTTAAACTGCTCCGTGTATCCATCCTACCGGCTTTTAAAGTTTTTTTCTGGATTTACTAAATCTTGGGTCGTGGTGAGACTGACACCGCTGCTGCCCAGCACGCCCCTGAAGGCTGCTTTCCTGACGTAGTCTGCTACGTAGGCTAGCCTGGTTAGCTTTGTTTTTAGCCTGTCTGCTAGCGGCTTGCTAACCTCAAGCGATGCTGTGTGTGGACATTACGCACTGTTGCAAGACGATATCCGTCTGAAGCTGGACCTCAGGAATAAGAACGATGTTATCGTGAAGTTTTCACCCATGGCCAACACATAAGCTAAGCACCTACGTGTCTTGTCAACATCTGTCAGTTAGTCTTAGTCATTATGCTTAATTAGTCTGCCCATCTGCTCTAGACCTGGTCCCTGGACGACTGATGTGCCACCAACTGGTAAAACCACAGTTTTTCTACTTCTATGCCTGGTTTCCTTGTTGCAAGGTCAACCACCTCATGTTTACCAATTCCAGGTTATTATCATTGTAGACTGACCATACTTGCACACCCAGGCTTAATAATCTAATTACTGTGCGGTGTAAGCCTCTTATAGTTGTCTCTCCTGCAATCATTAAATACGCACTCCATTCATTCTATTTCATCTATTTAAGCTAACTTCTGGCTTCAAAAAGACAACATGCCAGTGGCCAAAATGCTAAATGTTTTAGTCCATCTTTTACACCCTCCGTGCTGTAGGCTTATGTGGAATTTGGTGATGTAATTTACTTAAAAATATAGTTATGATGAAGAGCATTAGAAGACCAACTGTCCCCCATATTGAAAGCTCAGGCATTTCCTCCCAGAAAACCAGGTAATCATATGATTTCCTGTAATTCAGTCATCCTCCTGAACCATTAAGTCCACTCAGTGGATATAGTGTCTGGGCAAAGGGTTTGACTGATAGATCTGAACTATAAAAGAAAAAAATCTGCAGACTTCTTCAACACGATTCAGCATCCAAATATCCATATTTGAATAAACTAAATATTAAGAATAAACAGAGTAAACCTACTTAATCTTATTCGTGTCAACAACTCAAAATGTTCCCAGAATTGGGAATGCTTCCTAAATGGGTCAAATATACACTAAAGCAACAGCTCTTAGTAACGCACAGTGCACATGGTACAACACGTGAAATGTGTTTCAGTCATCTTAAAAACAGAGTGTCGTGCTAAAGTTTCAAAGCTCTGTCTGAAACTTTGCTCTGAATGAAGCAGTGAGGTCTGGCCCACTGCTTCACAATAAATAACTCACCGAGTTCAAAGCATCTGTGTTGGAGGAAACAACAGTCCTAGTTAGGTATCTATCATAAATAATCTGACTTCTATCGTGCTGTGATCAATGTTAGCTTGGATATTTGACAGACAATCAGTCCAGTGTCCTCTTACTCAGTTTGACTTTGTGTTGGCAGTAAAAGAGGACAGCTAGCTCACTGCTGAGCGCTCACCCTGAACCACAGTACTGAGGCATTAAATGACACACAATCAGTCATCCTCAGTACCTTTGACACGTCACTAATAAAACAGCTGGATTTAAGAAGTGTTTAAATGTGAAGTTTTTAGAGCATGTTTTTTGCACCATCTTGTGCCAGTACAGAACGTGACGTCACTGGGTTGGTTGATTGCAGCTTATGGACTTGAGCTTCATTTAGGCTTTTGCAGGAAATCTACGTCCTAACTTAGGCTGTAACTGGAAACTTTTCTTATCCATACACTGCAGCTTTCCTTGCCTTACAGGTGAAGAATTCTCTCACGACAATGTCGCTGTTTCTCTGCTTCACATGGAGGTCAATGCGGTTCTTTATATAGACAAATGTGGGCGGGGCAGTATGCTGATAGTATGCACATTGTATGGAAATTGCAAAAGGCTGCTGTTTTACTAACAAATGCACGGTGGTGAGAACAAAATCGTCCGGTGTACATGTTTTTATAAATCTGACAGTAATTTTGCATGCAAGCTCATTTTTTTGGAGGTGCAGGGTTAGAAAGTTTCATTTTAATAAATGAGGTCTAATGTTACTGTAATATGTAGACATGCATTATTTTTTGTTACACTCTAAAAAAACCCCCCACAAAGGGCTCAAAGTTTGATCACACAGCTGAGCATCTTAACTAAAACCTATGGATACAAAGAAATACAATTTACAGAGTTCGCATGATGTGTACATAACTTTCATACAGCACAGGTAAAACTAGTGATGTGCCCTGTGTGTCGAAGCGTGCGCCGGGTAATCTCGGGAGAGTTTTTCTGAAGCGCGTATCGAGGCTTGTGTTGATTACGTATGCAGTGACGTTCGAGGCCTCGCGGGCAGTCCGTACCACGTGACTGATTCAGGAACTGGCTCGCCGGTTCGCGCCATATTCGAAATAAAATGGGCAGCAAAACACAGCTGATTCCCCCATCACATTGTGTTGTGGAATTGGATTACGTACGTGTTACATAGTTACTTGAGCATTTCTTCTTCGATGGAACCAGCTTCGTCTGCCTGTGAAAGGGTATTTTCAAAAGCAGGAGAAATCCTCTCAAAAAAGAGGAACCGTCTTAAGCCCAGCGCTGTGGAAAAGCTGCTATTTTTGAATAAAAACAAATGAAAACTTCTCCCTAGTGTCATAGGCACTGTTATAAAGTCACACGCACATTCACATCACAACTCCCTCCCTA
>VOQK01033379.1:0-24487 GCA_015052645.1 Benitochromis conjunctus
TACCTTAAACCTAACAGATATCTTGCTTCATTCTACTGCTTAGTAATATGATATTGGGTTCAAAACCCTCCTTCAGCTGACCCAGGCGCTGGTGTACTATGGTGTCGCTTCATTGTGCTCTGGCCTCTCCTTAACACATCAGGTCAATGACACTTGGAGTAACGTCTTTTTCTCAACCGTTATTAATGTAAGAGAGACCTTTGAGTTTGAGACAGCCCATCTGTGTCAGTCCCTATTCTCACAATATACTTAACCTCATCTCATTATGAAGCACTTCACATCATCCTCTTGGCAGGAAATCATATCTCCACTTCCATATCCTTCGTGTCTCCGATACTGCTCTACGCCTTGACATTATCTCCTGTCCTAGTACATTTCCAATTATCACTTTGCTATTAAAAGAGTGCCAAATAGCACTGTAGCTTTTAAGTTTCCATCTCTCCTCATCTTCTACTTTAATAGAAGTGGCCTTTAAGTTTACCGTTGTTGCAGAGCCAATTAGATTTCTAAACTCAAACTCGTAACTCACTACCATTCGTTATTTTGGGAGTCACAGCTCTTGTCATGTCAGGATGATGGATATAAATTACCTTTTCAAAGTTCCATGTCTGTTGAGTTTGATCGGATGATTAGTGTCCCTTGCCAGTCGTCCCTCCCAGAACTCCCACTGAGCATGGCATGAACTTTCTATTGTTTCCAATTCTCTTGCTTCGTGACTTTCAGCATGAGGACGATTCCATATTTCTGTGAGTGAAAATGAAACACATTAAATTTCTAATTTCTCATTTGGCTGATCTATCCTTTAATTTCTTAATTTTAAAAAATCTTTCAAAGGTAAATGATGTTGCCTGCCTCAAAGTGTCACATTAAATTCCTACAGGAGTCAGTCATAACCGTCGTCTTGAGTGTATGTCATTATTTGGGCGATGCACCCTTTTTAATGGGCCAATTTGCATAGCCAGTGCGTAAACAGTGCATTTTGTTATGTTGATGGAAGCTGTGGGTAGAGGGCCCTTCATCTGTGCTGGTGTGGCACACTGATAACGCTGTTTCATTCCAAAGTGATTTGTCAGTATTGAACAGATGGCTCATCTTTGTCTGCTTTCACATCCTGCTTCATCTAATCATTCATTAATTCTTTGTTCCATATTATTGACCCAGTGACATCATCTTTCCTCCTAGCTTCTTCCCCTCATAATCGTCCTCTCCATGTTTACAAATGAGTTTTTTCCTCAGCACTGTGCGTCACCTAAAGTTGAGATGAGACATCCTGGCGGAAGGTTCTTGTGGCTCTTGGCACACCTCGTTACTCAAATTGTTTGCCCCAACACTTTTGCTGTGATGTATACACAGAAGACCTTTGCCTCCCGGGGCTGGTTGCACTATAGGAATCCGAAGAAGACAAGACCTGGCCTGCTCTTTTCTTTCTGAGTGGGCCTGCTGGCACATCTTACAAGCAGCACTGATATTCAAAATCAGGTCTGTTTTAATGGTGCACACTAAGGAAAAATAAAAAGATATTATAAACATGTCATATTGTGCACAATCAAAAAGTAATTAAAGCAATACATAAACAATAGCACCACTTATATGAGGAAAGTAGAAAATGAATGGGATATTTTAAACTGGGCAATAACCATATATCAAATTATGCTGCAGATATTATTTATGAAGACTTAAGCAATATGTAGAGTTACTAGTAATGTACATTGTATACAAGTCCATAATATACATATCAATATGTGTGGAACCTCAGTGGCAACTGCAATATAATATCAGTGATTCTTTAGTATTTTCAGAACATAAATACTTGTGAGGCATGTGTGTCATGATTAGCGTCTGTAGTGGTTATAAATATCAAACCGTTTTGTGTACACTTCATTGGCTTTCATTCACAGACAAATGTATTCAGTGTTACTGCTGCTAGGTATGTGTTAATGGGCTGTAGAGCAGCAAATAGGCAAGCCTGGAAATATTATTCATTGCATTACACAGTATGTATACAATAAATACATTCACCTCCATTTCCAATAGAAAACGTTTACTTTTGAGGCAGTTGATGGGATGCGTTGTCCATGCGTAAAAATGCTGCTGCATCATCTCTGTGACAGTGCAGTAACCTCAGTGTGTGGTCTTATTGGTCTTCACTCTGAATGTGATTTGAGTTATTGTTGTTTTTTGCATTCTGGGGCACTTATTGATAAAAATGATTATACAGTAAAAGCATGCAGAATGGAAATATGTTTGTTTTCTCTCAATGTGAGCAGTGTCAAGTCTTAGCTCATCTGGCCAAAGAACCGCCTGTTTCTGTTCATCCACAGTTCACAAGACCTGCTGCTCCCCCTACAGTATTTGTCAGATTTTAGTGTAATATTTGTAGTTTTGTGGGCAATAACCTGTGTATTTTGTGTATTGTGAGTCAGATCAGCTGCTAAGTCACAGATTCTGGTTTATCAAGTCTTCGAGATCTATTGGAAAGCAGGAACATCGTTTTCCACAATGTTAGTGGTGCTTGGTGCAGAACTCTCTTCTTTTCCCATTTGTTTATTCAGTTTTTCCTTTACTCCCGTTGTCTCCTAAGGGCTCAAAAGGCTCGAGGAGTCATTTTGCTACTTTGGGGTGTTTTTTCACGCAGGGTGCTGCGCTGGGTCATCTGGAAGGTCCTCGAGTGTCCTCGCCAGCTGCTAGAGTAGCAGGTAATGTGGCTAAACATTTCTCTAAACCTGGTGGACATGAGGTTGTAGAGGATGGGGTTGACGGCGGAACTCAGGTAGAAGAGGACTCCTGAGATGACATGGACATGCTCGAAGATCCTGCGGTGCTGCTCGAATGATATGTTGATGTAGCTCCACATCAAGCGATCGATGTGGAAGGGAGCCCAACACAGGCCAAAGACAACCACCAGCACACCTAGAATAGATGGAACAATGAATGGGATTCATTGGGCTAAGTATTGGGCAATAGTTAAGCAAAATATCGTAAATAATCTTAAAATAATCAATTTAAACACAAACATTTCAGAGGATATGAAATCGGTATTATTTCCCCTTACTTATTTTCCCTTATCCAACCCTTAGCTGACTATGGGGTCTTGATTTTTGTAGGGTTAGGATTGTATCCAACTTAATTTAGATGAAAAATATACTAAAATAACACGTACATAGCATTTTGGTTACTTGCACGTTTCGTTTGCTCAGCCTCTGCTTGTGGGAGTTGGAGATACTTTCAGGACCGAAGCCAGAGTTAGTATCCACCGTGGTCATCACCCTCTCCCTGCGCAGCCTCAAGCCAATGAGCAGGTAGAGAACGCTAATGATCAGCATGGGGAGCAGGAAGAAGACCAGCGTGGAGATCAGGATGATTAAGTTGTACATCCAGATGGGTTTGACCAGATCTGAGGATATATAAGATAGAATAAATCTGAGCAGTGCAAATGAAAATGTCTGACACAGACTTTAACCTGCCAGCTCTCTTGTGACATCATGCACATGGTACTGGTTGCTAGGGAAAAATATTTGTTTTCCGACTAGTTGGAAATGGTTCCTCTAGGTTGCTGGCTCTGGCTGGGTGAAATCCAGACAAAGAGTGCTGCATCAGAAACCTCAGAGAGATTCAGATTTTTAGCAGATTGTAACTGTTGCCTATAGTTTTTCATGTTTCTTTGCAAATGCTTGCTAACTGCTAGCCAAGCCGTAGTAAAACTTGAAAAAGTGAGGCGCAAACCAGAAATGGAGTAGGTTCACCTTCAGATTAAAAGTTGTGCTGTAGTGCCGCAGTCAACATGCTTCAAAAAGAATATTTTTTACTTTGAAGGCAAATGGTCTTCATTTTTAGTTTGTGTCATCCTTTATGCAGGTTAACTACACCTCAGAGAATAGCTGGCCAGTGTTTGTAGACAAGTCCATCACTTCCATGCAAACCATGGGTGATCACAGCAATATTAGAGTGACCAAAGCAATCGCAAGGAGGTTTTTGTCAACTGTTCAAAGAAGATGTATTTTCCCTTAGCGAGAGGTCTGCGAGACTGGGCTTTAGCAGTCATTTTCCCAGCAACCTCCAGCAACCAATTGGGGAATACTCAATTTTCCTTCACTGGTTGGCACACAGTCACAACCTGGTCTCTAAGCCTGTGTGACCGGGACCTGTATCATTTGATTCTACATTGTCACATCCAAAATGGCCAACAAGTTCATGTCATATGATTAGCAGTCTGTAAAACTCTATTAGCATAAAGTAATGTCTGCTTGTGGACATGTTTGAATAGGGTGTCATACCTTCTTTTTGCTCCAGGCTGCCCTCTGCTAAAGCAAACTATCTCTTATCTGTCTGTTGTATATTCAAAAGGGCAACTTCATACAATGCTTCAGCTTGATTCCCTGAATATTATCTAGAGCTCATGCTTGAAAATGATTATAGATCACAATTCCAGCTATATCATTACTTATCTGTTAATTCACTATCTGGGACCACATCCTCATTTAGGTTTGACAGTGTTTTAGAAAATAATAGCAGATGGCTTGAGCATAAAGTGAGGGTGGCGTTTGGGAAAGGCCTCAGAGGGGACTGACGGCAGCTCCTGGGTCAGGCAGATCCCCATGTTCTAATGAGAAGTGAATTAATTGAAAAAGGGAGGGAGGATGGGGCATAAAAACGAGAATGAACAGCTTGTAGTGGAAGGGAGGTCACATGTATGGAGGTGTAGTCCTGCTCCTTAAATTCAGATAAATTATTTCCAATATGCTGTCAGGTTCTTGGGTTTTGTTTTGTTTTTTTTACTCAAACTAGAGCCATGAAAATGTCTGTTAATGGTCTGTTAGGGAAACCACTACTTTTTTCCAGACTGAAATATTGCAAGAGCTATAACATGGATTGCCAATGATTTTTCCTCTTGCAATATTAAAGCTACTTTCAGCTGCTCTCTTAGTCATAAAGGGTCATAACAGCAGTTTGCTCTGCATATCTGATTTAGCAGTTATATGCCAGATATGCTTCCTGACGCAACCCCCTAGGGATTTGTGGTCTCTCAGTCTGGCAGGCCAGGTTAATACTACTTCGTACCAAAGTGAAGTATCATTTAGTGTATTCGGTGTATGGGAACAAACCTTAGAAAGTAGTGATCCCAGACAAGATTTACTGATATTTTTCAGGACTTGAGTAAAGTATTTCAACAGCGATTAAATGAAATTATCACTGTTACAGATGATATCCAGTTATCCATGTGCAGCTCAGGAAGCTTAGCCTTTTCTATCTAGCACCATCACCAAGCCCAACACATTGGTTTATGAGCAAAAACCTGCAAAAAAAACAAATTGGTTTTTGACATCTTACTGTATGGTAAAGAGTAACCCTCATACCTGCTTTACATCAGCAGGTGAACACGCTTAAATTACCATCTGTTTATCCGCAGAGAGCTTCTAGCATAACTGCAGACTGTATAAAGTAAAGCTAAAATATTAATTCTATACATACGGCAGATAGCAGATCGGGGAAACTGTCGACCAAACCTTGGCGGCAGCACCTCGATCCCATGCAGACTGGTGTTTGGCAAAGCGCACAGCATCGACATCCCCCACAACATAAAGATGACCCTCTTAACGTGAGCCCGCGTGGTCAAATGCTTGACTTTGAGGGGGTGCACCACCGCCACGTAGCGCTCCACGCTGAGGGCAGTGACATTGAGGATGGAAGCAAAGCAGACAGTTTCAAATAGGAAGGTTTTGAAATAGCATCCCCCTTCTCCGAGCAGAAAGGGGTAGTTCTGCCACATCTCATAGATCTCTAACGGCATGCCCAGAAGCAGCACCAGCAGGTCGGACACAGCCAGGCTCAGCAAGTAGTAATTGGTTGGCGTTTGCATCACCCTGTAGCGTAAAATGACCGCACAGGTCAGGGAATTGCCCAGGACACCCACGATGAAGATCGTGAAGTAAGTGACACAGACAGGGAGAAACATGGGGGATTTTGATTCCCCCAGAATTTTGGACAGGTAGTTGTCCTCGGTCAAGCAAAGCATTTCTTCCAGATCTTCTTGAGTGGCGTTCGCCAACACCCAGGAGATATTCATTCCACACACCACAGCAGAATGGGGGCATCCTAAGTCACTGAGTTCTGTGCCACCAGTTAAAATGGCAGCAAGAGAGTTGAAGGTGCAGTTAGGTACCGACATCGTGGCGACTGGACAGCAGGTTCCTCAACTAATATAAACCTGACAGAAAAAGAAAAAGGAGACAGTGTGAGTTTTAAAGGATTCTTTAAAGACTAAAGAACAACTCATGCATCAGAAAAAGGTGAAGGCTCTTTAAGCTGCACGCTTATTCACAACAGAACCATGCAGCAGATGGATCTGCATATTTGATTTGACATCTTATTACACCGGATGCCCTTCCTGACACAACCCTCCTAGAGATTTGTAGCTCCTTCTGGTCTCCAAGGATCTTTTATATGTTAGGTGAGTGCATTATCCGCTACACTACGGAGCCAGTCAGGAATCTGTAAAAGTAGAAGCCAGAAAGTAGGATGTTTGATATTAACATCTGATGTGATCAACTAGTGTTGTGATTTTTTAAAGAAAATCAGAATTAAAAGTTTAAACAGTTCATAATTAAAGGTTGTCAAAGTTAAATAATACATTCATCTATGAGGCAGGGATGATGATACTGAAGATGCTACTCCTTTGTATCTTGAGAACTATAGGATCGTGCTGTTTGAAGCTCGGCAATTAGCTTTATATATAAGATGTAGCCCCCATGACATCATGTAACGATCAGTGGACCGCAGTTTTGGCCAAGAAGTACATGTCATCAGCTAATATTAGCTGCATTCATAGACTATATGTCTATATTGCACATTAGAAACAAATGTAAATAGAATAATACCAGAACTTCTTTCACTGAAGCCGGGGTGCAGACTTTCTTTGACTAACAGTACACTTAACTGCACTATGAGCCCTATTATCTGTCAGTGACTTCAATTAACTGGGGTGACACCTCGCAGACAGCTATACGATAGCTGCCTGTCACTCACTCACACATAATCACATGTAATTTTAGACCTTAGTATAATTAAGACATCTAATTTAAACACAATTCCCCCAAAGTAGTCTCATATACTTAAAATCCAAACATTCTGTTTGTCATGCCAGGCTCTCAGTGTATTTATTTCTGCTTGCTTTGTGCTCATCCTGAAGTGACCATTTGAGTCTACAGGTCAGTTTCAGCCCAGGCAGTTGTTGCTGGAGAATAAATGTAGGCATACCTTGCCTTTGGCTACCGCAATGTCCAACCTTGATATGATAAAAGCCTCTGATTTTTTAAAAAAAAGAAGCTTAGGTTCAAGTACAAAAGAAAGGAGGTTCAGTGACTTTTTAATATTAATATATGAAAGGAGCGTGGCACAACTTTGATTGGATGTTTGCATCCTACGTGTTTTGTATCTCTACGTAAAGAAAAGACTGTTGTTAAGCATCTATAGCAACTAGCTGCTCTTATAATGGAAGAGGGAAAAAAAGCAGCCGATATAAGAATGTTCAGCACATGCTTTCTAATAATGATCTTTAATATGTTTAATATCCTCTCTGGTCCTCTCGACAAAAATTGATTTTACGATTAACAGCGCTGTCACAATATTGCCTTGTTAGAAATTTATGTTCAGCAGAATACAGACGCCAGGGAGGCTGTTTAGATGTGTTTAGGCTGTGTTTGGATTCCCCCAGGGGGATTTGTATATCAATGTAACAGGCAGCAGAGATGTCAAGATAACTTCAAGTGAGGTACAAAGAAAAAGGACAAACACTCACCTGCAGTTTGTGGTCTCTATACTCTTCTTATTTACAAGATTCACAAGGGCCGAAGAGATGAAGGAAGATGGGTCATTGTCATGTTTCTCTCCATCCTGGACTTTTTTCTGACACTTTGTCTTGACCGCTTTGGTGCCTTAGTGCGTCACAACTGGCTCGGCTTCCCGTATTTGATGGCTGGTGTTCAGCCCACCTCTTGCTCTCTGTCTCCTTCTCGCTCGCTTTGTCTCTCTCTCTCTCTCTCTCTCTCTCTCTCCGTCTCTCTTTACCCTGGAGTATCTTCTCGTGTCGTCCATCACTACATGCTTTATCTTTCTCCTGCAATTCAACTTGTTTTTCATCTTTTCTTCTCATCTTACTCTCGACACCGTGATACACACTTTCATGAACCTAGCCTGCACAGACACTACCTACCTTGTGATCCTGCATTATATTGCTTTCACAGATATTGCACCGGTGAGAAAATTAAAGGTGAGATTGCTTTGACCCTAAAGCCTGTGAGCTGAAGTACAGGTATGTGTGGTATATGTGTGTGTGGATGTGCTCCCATTTCCACCCATTTCAAATCAAAGATAAAACAAACACTCTTTTTTATTAGTAGAATAGGCAGCGATTTTCTAGATGCACATCTGGAAACAAGAAAAAAAGAATGTAAAATTATGAAATAAGAGTTTTTCCACCAGAAATGACGAAAAAGCTTTTGTTTTGATTTGTGCAACAGATTTTTCTTTTAACATGTTTTCTTAAATACTTTTTGCAATTTGAAAAAAGCAGACGTTAAAGAACCTACAGTCTGCTGAAGACTAACGTGAATGTCTTTGATGTACCTCTGTGATCGATAAATTGTGACGTGCGTGTTGGCAGGACTGCTTTGCCTTTGACGTTCATGTACCTCACAGCATGAATCATAATCATAATTCATTCATAATTCTGATTCATAACAGCATGAATCATTACTTTGCTCATCTTTTTTCCTATCAGTCTATTAAGATTTTAGCTGGTCCATAATATTAGTTTTTGCTATATTTTAGCTATAAGATGCTACTTTTAGCTGTTCACTCACACCTGTTTCATGTTCCCACATTTGTGTCCATTTGCATAGGTTTTTGCCTATGCAAATGTGTTCCCATGCAGTCATCCAAAAACCCACATAGCTTGACTGCGCATTGGTCAAATGATGATTGGTTGATGAGTGGGCTGGAACAAGGAAGGAAGCAACAGTGGAGTTCAGCAGGAACACGAGAGATAGGAGAAAATCACAGACAGGGACTGCAGTGGACACTTTTTATTGTTTCACTTCAGCTTTTGGTAGTTTATCATTTCGCTCTGGGTGATGGACCACCTAAAACACAAGCAAGAATGGCCCACTGTCCAGTTGTACCAAATACCTTTGGCACTGCCTCCATCTGGCAACAGGCGCTCTCTGCAGGAGCATGAGCAGTCTGTAGCTCCCTGCGGTCTACCAACACACTGCCAATGTTCAGCTCATTAGGACTCCAAAATGCTTCTACTGTGCTTCTACAAACAGACATGTTGTAACTGTTTACTGTCACCAGGGGTCAGTGTCAAAAACAACCCATCTGTGAGTTGTGAGTTACCCTTGTTTGTGGTGGTGTTGGTCCAAAAGGCAGCTCTGAAGTTATAACATATAAAGACCTGTTCTTCCTGACACAAGCTTCCTTGTGGTTTTTGGCTCCTTCCAGTCTTGAACTGGTAGTCTTTCACATGTTAGACAAACATGTTAACCACATGCCAGGGTGAATCAAAGACGTACCTGCTTAATTTTAGCACTTTAGTGCTATGCAACTGTTAGCATTTCGTCTTGAAATAGGCCTACTTGTGTCACTAGCAATATTGGGTGTAACCATTTATCATGCAGTGACACACAATGATTTTTATAGAAGGTGACGAAGACAACCTACCCCACTGTTTAGAAAGACATATAGGACCAGATTAAAACTTGCTAGACTCTAATCAGTCTCCTGTCCAGTCCTGTGAAACATTACTGCTTTCACATGACAGTTACTAATAAAAAAAATATCAACAGCTTACTGAAGAAATTAATCCAATCTTTCCATGCTTGCATATACTGTAAATCAGCCAAGTAAGCAGGAGACAGGAAAGAAATGACAGAAACGTCTACAACTACAACAACGTCTAAATCTACCGCATTATGCTGCCAACACAACATTGGCTCTTTGCAAGCATCTGCACAGACAGCATGCTAATGCTAAGCAGGCGAAGAGCCCAGAGTGATGATAAAGCTGATTGAATGCAGACCCCAGCCCAACAGCCAGAACCTGAATTTTAACAGGTAACAAACGGATGAGCAGTCAGACTGCATCCTCTGTTTCTACCTGTTCATATTTCTAAAGTAGAATCACTGTGACAGTAACTTTGTAGTCTCTTTGTGCTGTTTTTCATCTTTGCTTTGTGCTCATACCTAAATACTAGGACAAAGATCATATGTGTGTCCTCATTAGAACAGGGATTTGTGTTGGACTGTAGGTTTATACTGCTTAATGGTAGTTATGAGTCCGTCTGTTTCAGGTCAGCTTACAGAGAAATCCAAAAGTAATGTAACGAGTAGTATGACACCTTACTTTCTCCTAGAGTAATTAAGTAAAGTACTGGATTGTTGTGCAGAAAGGCAAGAATGCGATGGTGAAGTGCAAACTCTGCTCGACTCGACTATCACCATTTGTACCAATGCAGCTTTGACTGTTTCTAAGCAAATGCTACATAACAGCCCAGGCAAGAGTGATGCACAAGCTGAGTGCACGATGATCTTAAACCAAGAAGTAAAAGCTTGATTGTCACAAAATCACGGATGAGAAATTAGGTTTTACAGTTGAGTCACTGTTATGAGATTTTTCCCTGAAGTTCTCTCCTACTATCTCTGCTGTTTGCTTTGATTTGAAACTTATATGCAAAAACAAAGATCTGATATATGACCTCCTAATTAGGACAGGAATGAAACCACAATGAGGAACCTTAAGCAAATTGCCAGTGAGACATTTTCTCCTTAGGGATTCAGATGAAAAACACTGTTCTTATGTAGCAACACAGCGCTCTTGTAAGCAACCAGTTACATGATCAATTACAGGAGAAAAACCTTTAAAGGCAAACCACTCCGCTTCTTTCGTCATGTACAGTTAATCGCAAGATAAACAGTAGTAGTACAAAGTATCTGTTGGATGATATTGCATTGTATTGCAGCAGCCTCAACCACCCACTTTTGCGGTACCCCCCTCTCCCACTGGCTCTGTTCCAGGAAATGAGAGCTGTGAGTTTTTTTTCTTGTCGCGCTACTTTCAACATGAATGTGTCCTCTCTGAACCATGTGATTAACAAGTTGTAACGAGGGATAAAATCACCAACCCTGCATCTCTTTCTGCTAGACCAGTGATAAGTGCCGTGGTCTGTAATGTAGTATTAACACGTAGTACGGCATGTTTTTAACATGTTTCAGACCTCGAGCGTAATCCAAGCACTGCTTGATCAGCACAGTCTCGTTACATCTGATTTCATCACATATGATGTCACTAGGTAGACATATGTTAATGCAGGTTCTTGATTTTAAGTGGCTTGTGGGTTTTTTTTGTGTGTTTTGTCTTCCTGCATTAGGCTGAGGATATGTGAGTCATCAAGTGTGTTCTTGTGTTGTATCGGGAGTGAAGTACTCCAGTTCTAAAGGCTGAGAAGAGTGCTTTTATTACTGCAAACCAAAAGCCTCATTAGTCAGAAATACAGGATTTAAGACTATTTTTGCATTTGTTCAGAGAAGAGAAACTATTCCATACATGAGGACTGTCTAGCTAATGCAGCAGCTCGCTGAGAGACATCCTACACAATACTTTTACAGACTAGCGAGGACAGAGACAGAGAAGTCTGAGTGAAAAGTCATCAGCGACGCTTCTGTCAGAGAGCAGATCATTTTGCCAGTTGCACACGGTCGTATGACCGTGGCTTGCCCCCCCTACTCCTCCTCATTACCCCGCCTCCCTCTGCGATGGTGACTAATTCAATCATTGCTTTTAATCCTGATGCTGGAGTCCAATACTTTCGCAGCAGGGGCCTGATATGTCCCCGTTGACACCTCCTTTTAGCCAAGTGTTAATTTGGATTCTGTGACAGGGGGCCAGCAGCAAAATGTTTTAAATGTGAGTGGACTAAACTGTGACCACAAGACTGAAAGTCATAATGTGCGCTGATGTGGTAAAGGATGATTTCACCGACATTAAAAATCTTGTTTTTTCAATTCCGTTTTATAGTCCCTGTCAGCGCATACAGATTTGGTTTGTCTTTCAGCTTGTCCCTGTTTTTCTGGACAGTCCAAGGAGGAGTGAGTTTTCTTTGTTTTTGATATTCAAAGTTCAATATTACTAGCTTCCATTGCTCTGTGAATAGCTAAATACTGCTTATATGTATTAATACTAGGAGCGTGTACTTTCCCATGAGAACTATAGACAGTGTAAAAGGTAGATATAACTTTTGGTCTAAAAGTAAAGCCAATGCACAAATGCCTCAAATCTACATTTTTTTTAAAGCCCCAGGGATGCAAACATGTCGATTCCAATAGGAATTACTTATGGGCCAATGGCCTTCAGCCAACCCCTTTCTAATGAGTTTACTGCCTCAGACATCATTTATTCTATATGACTACACTTTCTCCATTTTGAAAATGTTGGTCAGTCTAAGTGTCATTCTAGGGCAAGTAACCGGATTAAAAGTCAGACAGGGCTAAAAATGCTTCATGTAAACACTCCAAACAGGACATTCGGACCCAATCACACTCCTTTGGATCAAAATTTCCTTCTGACAGGGACAGGTTGGTTATACCAATCAATCATCCAATAATCAGTGGTTTGCATGTAAACACTTCTGAAATGATCTTTACTGCACATGTCTATCACGTCAGCCATATGTTCATGTACTGTTTTTTGAAGTCATTTGAAAATTTATAAATGTAAGGCAATGTAAGGTTTTCCAATGTTTACATGTGAAAAAGCACAAAAGATGAAAAAACTGAAAAGGAAAAACTGAAGAAAAAAAAACATCAATAGCATCTAAATATAAAAACTAAAAGTACTCACAACATTTTTGTACTTACACTTTAAAATAAAACCAGCATTTTGCTTTTGTTACTGATGATAATAGAGCCCATCTGTTGCAAATCACGCTGCAGCTAATGATAATTTTCATTACAGATTAATCTGTTCTATTAACTGATTGCTTTGATTGTAAAAATTCATAAAATGGTCTTAGATAACAAAGCGAGACCATTGCAGGGATGCTTTGTCTAGCAAGCAACCCAAATCCCCGAATTATCAAAAGTATATCAAATTAAAAAAGGAACATTTACACATCCAAAAACTGAAACGAAGGATAAAAGTCTTAAACACAAAAAAGAGAGAGAGAATTTTGAATTAAAGTGTAATCAATCAATGAAGCGCTTCAGCTTTAATTCTCTATGACCTGCAATCTTAAGCTCTGTAAACTCTGAATACATCTTGAGAACAAGCTATTACAGTCGCATAAATAAAGGATTAAAAAGTTGCCAACAAGACTCCCCTTTGAAATGAAGCGGAGTAGAGGTGTAAACACAAAACTGTAAACACTCCAATCTTTTGCTACGGTCCAGAAGTGAAACAGTTTGCTTACCTTTCACATCCTATATATCCATTAACAGAAACTTACTTATCCAAGCATTTTCTCAGGTGAGAATATTCAGAAGAACTCAAAATTAGACAGAGAGCAAGTCGAGTTCAAATGTTTCAGCGCTGAGAAAAGCGTGCGGAGCTCAATTAGCTCGTGCTTCAGCACCACCGCCCACAGACAGCTGCAGTCAGGTGCAAAAGGTGAATTGTCGTCTTTCTTACAAGAGAAAAACACAAGCATAGAATAGACACAGAGGTAAAACATTATAAGGACTATTTAAGGAGAGTCTACCATGGTGTAGGCAGTGACAGACGCAGCTGCGGTAAACACAAAATTAAAAACATTTATAGCTTTCTGGGTTTTTGTTTTAATCATTATTATTATATTATGGACATTCAAAAGTTGAAAAGACAGGCAGGGAAGAGTAGCACAAAATGAAATAAACTAACTTCCTCACACCTGTCATATAAATTCACCAGCTGTCTAACTACTCTTTATATTTAGTGTCAGTCTGAAGCAGAGTGCTAATGTAGCGTAGCTAAACAGCCCAACGCCGTCTACTGAGAGTGGCCCTCTTATGTCGCCAAGGCGCTGACAGTAAAAATGCCCAGAGGAACTTTACAAGCTAATGGGTGCCATCATGGTGGCTACGTCATCGTTCAACGCTGCCAAAGGCCAGAAGTGGCAACATGGTTAAGAAGCAAGAAGTTGAAACAAATTGACCGCCTCGCTAACATCGCTAAGAGACTTTAGGCGCTAGCTGTATGCTCTTTAGTGTTAATGCTGAGCTACTTTTTACTGCTCCCTTATTTCCCAAGAGGTGGCCTCAGCAGAGGGACCTGCATATTTGTTTTGTCACATGTTTTTACACCACATGCCCTTCCTTACACAACTCTTCCATTTATCCAGTCTTGGGACTAGCACTGGAAGTATGTTAGCTTGTGACCCCTTCAGGCTGGGTTTGTGTCCCCTTTTGGACCTTTTGCGTGTAAAGTGAATGTGTTAGCCGTAACATGGATGCATCTTATCATTGTCAATGTTAAATGCTCAGCAGGATATTTAAGGAATAAACTTTGGTATATCAGCTAAAATCAGATTAGCTACGTTCAAATCTACTCAACTTTGCAGATGAGTTGACTCCAGTGCTATTTCCAACAGGCAGTGGCCTCTGAAAAGTAAAAGAATAAATAAATAATATTTAATTACACAAGTTCCCAGAAACCCTGTCTAAGTGACGATTGTAGGAAAAGTACATGTTTTTTGTATTTAAAGCTGTTATAGTTCTATTGTTAGAGGCTTTCCAATATGATAGCAGACACAGGAAGGCACTGATGAGGCTGTTAATAGCATTAGCCATCTGAGTCTTAAGCTTGTGGAAGACACAAACTCTATATGGGCCTGCTTTCTGTTGATTTTGGTTCAGCCTTACCTGCTGCCTTTGATTAAACACAATAATTTTCAGTCTTTTTTATTTTTAAACTGTACCTCTTCTAATAGCAGATCTTATATACACTGTCCCAGCCCATCACAGTTTCACCTCTAGTGGTTTATAGAAATTAGCATGTGAACATACCTGAATAAATATTTTTAAATTCTCTGATGACACTACTATCCTTCATGTGATAGCACAGCCAGTTCTACATCACCCTTCTACTCTAAACTGTTGTAACAGTAACCACCTCATTGTGAATGTGAAAAAAAGAGCAGCAAGTATCTTGGTGCCCATAGTGATGCCATGTTTGCATTGGAAGCCCATGCTGGCAGTATGTGCCTCAGGCTAAAGTAGAGGTCTAACTTTTCTCGCGAAGCCTCACAGTGTATAAGATTGAACAGAAATGGTTGCATGTGTTCTGGCGGTCAGAGTGGGAGAGCCTAATCAGGTATGTGAAACATGCTTGGTATCGTAACCTCTCAGCACAGTTAAAATCTAGTCTTGCCCATCTCGTCCAGACCACCGTCAAGGTCATAGAGAAGCCGGAATACCAATCCTTTAGATCTACATTATATACCAGCAGTCTGGGCTCAGGGGAGCAGAGAACATACTGGCTGATCCATCCCATATTCTCCATTATGAGTGTGAACTTTTACCCTCTGCAAGAAAATGTAGACTAAACTAAAATCGTGCTTCAGGGTTTTTTAAAAATGTATTTGTACCTTCTTATATCCACTTGTTAAACATTATAACCCCATTATATGGACCATGTATTAGTGCAGCTCAAAAACATTAAACATGATGAAACGTTCAAAACTAAAAGGGGTAAGCTGGCATATTTTGCATTTATTAAACATAAAGTGAAACATTTTAAGTATTTTTTGTTTTAATTTGGATAACTATAGCTCATTAAAATCAGGAATGCATTATTATGCATCATTAGAAGATTTAATTTTGAGTTTGAGTAAATTACAATTCAAGCGATATAAATCCATCTATCTCTTCGTCTAGTTCACTACCTGCAACCACAATCATAAGACTGGTGACTTGACAGTTTGTCCAGATGGTGATTATCAAAACTCTTGACAAGGATGGGAAGTGTCGAAGCGCATTAATGGAAATTTGACTGTAAGCGAAAAATGGTGTAGGGAAGGTGCACAAGCAACAGGGACTACTGCAGTTTTGCGAACACTGTCAACAAAAGTCGAAACAAGAACTCCGGAGAGCTTCACGAGGAGCGGACTGTGGCTTGAGACAAGTCCAGTCAACATGCCCATAGACCAGATTTTAGAGCACTTGATGCTTCCATCTGCTGACAGGCTTCATGGAGGTGCAGATTTCCTTTTCCAGCAGGACTTTAGAGCGCCCACAGTGCCGAATGGCAACCATATGGTTTACTGACCATGTTATTACTGTGCTTATAACTGGTCAGCCAACTCACCTGATGTGAACTCCACAGAGAATCTATGGAGCAAGAGCAAAATGAGAAACATCCAAACCAAAAATACAGCCGAGCTGAAGGCTTCTGAATGCAGGGATTATACTGGATCATGATGCCCAGTGTTCATTTAACTTACCATTTTCAGCTCAATTTTTTATTGATTTAATGTAGCTGAGTACGCACTCATTGTAAAATGTAATATTGTATCACGTTGCACCCATTGCATTGTATCACATCATCATTGTATGACATAATATTGTATTGCATCCTTGTATCAGGCACCCAACCAAGCCCCCACTGTTCACTGAACCTTTGTGCAGTACATGTGTGAAAGGATGGCCAAGGCTCACGCCACGTTCTGATTTTAATGAAGCAGCCATATAAAATAAATCAATGTTTATACCTTAGCTGAACTCACAGACGGGTGTATCTTCAGTCTCTCTGCACCCTTTTTGTATTTGGTAAAGCTGAGCAGCAGGGATTACCTCGTGGGGGTTTATTCAAGAGAGGCAGAGAACTGGATATGTGACACTTTTTTCATTTTCTCTCTCTACCTTCTGCATCTCAGGTCCAGCCTTAGGTTCTAATCTACATCACAGGCAACCGAAAAAACATTATCAGCAACAAAAAAAACCTCACAGCTTGTAGTAGGTTTTCCTGCTCATATTACATTCTGCCATGTAGTTTCCCCAGCTGTCACGCTGACAGGAACCTCCACCGTGTACCTGAAGAACAGCAAACATGCTGGAACAAACCCGATTTGTGATTCTGCCGCCGTTTGCGTACCTCTGGTGTACAACAGGAGCGTGAAGTATTGTACATAACAATGTACACAGTGCAGTTGCTACTGCGAGGAACGTCGAGGCAAAGCCTCGTATGTGAGGTGACAGGGTCGTGGAGGAGCCCACGGTGGCTGATGGCAGAGCGCAGTGTGACATTTCCTCTGTGTCACTGCAGTTTTACTCGCAGCACCAAATTTAAATGGATATCAAGAGGATTTTTGTCAAGAGGATTTATTTCAACTTTATGCAGCTTTTCCAAGGCTGTGGCAGTGGAGCGATAAAAGAAAAACAAAGCGAAATAATGTAGTGCCTCGCAGCTGACATGGTGGTTTAACCTGAATTGGACTCATAACAACTGTGAACTCTGTACAAAAAAATAAACTAAGCGAGCTCTTCTTGTGCACATTCATTTTAATGCAGTTACGACAGAGCTGCAATTGCACTGAAATTGCTACCTTGGAAACACACAGCAAGTCACAGGGTTCATTTTCTTGTTAAAAAATGTCCTTTTCCATATTTAGCTCTATAGCACAGTAAATGCAGCTCCTTTTAAACAAATTCGACAGTTAAGAGCACTCTGGGTGTTCTCTAATTGCATCTTTGCCGCACATCTGCAACTGTGTGCGTGTTTGAGTACGTGTGTGTGGACTGCTCAATGAGCCGATGCATTAAAGAAAACAGCGGCGATGCTCTCTGTCTCTTAAATCCCAGCTGTGAGTTTGCACAGTCCCAGCAGCACACCTTCGTCGCAGCGTCCACTGATGGAGACACGGTTGGAGAGGCGGCTGGAGCGTGCCCTGTTTCACACAGAGAGAAGTGGCTCCTCAGAGGCGCAGCTGCTGAGCAGACCACGGAGAATAATGTGCGCACAAAAAACAGGTTTGTGACTCTTCTCGGGGCTTTGGACTGTTTTGCACTGATTTAAGTGCTCATTCATATACAACTGATTATGAATGTTAGTGTACTGATAGCAGAGAGCTTAATCATGTCTTTTGTTTCTTGTAAGACCTGCCAGTTAAGACAAACAGTGGTCTGGTTCCTACTTTTTAGTGTTAGGATTTTATACTTTTCTGTGATTTATATCTTCTTCTTTTTTTTGCACTGTTGCTATGTGAATTCAAGATCACCATTAAGCAACTCATTTAAATGTTGAAGGTAAAGATGAGAAGGAAATTCAAAGTTTTTGTCAACATTTTCCAAAGAGTTTTTTAACAGAGCAAGGGATTTTCAAACTTTGAAAATGACCAGGGGTCAGTATTATTAGCCCCCTGGAAAAGCATCCTTTTTATTGAGCCATAGCACAAACCACTGCTGTGCAGTGATGTGCTTTAGCTTTGTGATGCCCAGCGCTTGTAAAAATCAAGTTAAAACTGTGGTTTATCTTCTAATTTACACACAGTATAAAACCTTCAGTGACAATTTGATCTTCACTTGAGAAAACGTCATGACAACAGCAAAAGAAATCAGAAAGAAAACTAGTGAGAGACGTGTCTGAAGACCGCAGGGCAACTGCCAGGACAGGAGTACATGACTTAGCCAAGATGGGAAAGAATGTGTTTCAGAGAAGACAATCGCTGGGACCCACTTCTGCTCTCACATTTTGTACAACCTGGAGAAAGAGTATGCATACTCGTGTGCTTTGACCAGATGAGATAAGACCAGAGCTCTTTGGCTACAGAGGTGCTGCTTATGTTTGAAGAAAGAACGGAGAGGCGTACAACCCACAGTGAAACACAAAGATGGGAGTTTTATGCTGTGGGGATTCTTCAGTGTGTCTGGATCTGGGATTTTCGTCGAGGTGGAGGGAATAAAGAAGAAAGGAAGATGTGCTGAGACATTGAAAGAAACCCTCAAACTATACTAAATGATAATCTGGGTCTGGGTCTTTGCTTTGTCTTCCAAAACGACCCAAAACATATGTCCCTCCTGGTAAAGAACTACCTCCACAAGACCAAAGTGAGCATTACTGACTGGCCTGCACAAAGCTAAAGTCAAAAGAGCAATTTATCTGGAGGAGACTCAAAAAAGAGCGATTCAAAGAAGAATGGGCTCAGGAGACGTGCGTTGAAAACTACAATAAAGTACTGGAGCCTGACTAAAAGCATCAGGGGGCCGAAAAAATCTGTTCTCATCTGTATTGTTGTGTTAAGTTAAAAAAAAACAAACACACACACACACACATTAAAAACAAGTTAATATCTGAGAGCTGAGGGATGCATAAAGGTTTGTAAATGCATCATCAGAAGAAGCTGAAAAATGGTTTACTGGTTTGAATAATTATGATGTTCAACGGTTTATGATTTCAGAGATCATCAAAGTCCCTGTTAGTCAGATGTTGGACGAACAGCGCGTGGGGAGCTCAGGGCAGCGGTAGAGGATTTTTCTAACCAATAACAACAATGTGCAACAGCGAGTCATAAGCAACAACTACAATTCATTGCGCCTCACCTACAGTGAGTTATTACAGCTGATTCAATAACGCTGGAGGATTCACAAGAGAGAGAATTAGTCAGAATTAGTGTGGTGTAACATCATACATTTCCCCCTAATGCACGTTGATAGCATCTTTAATTAGAGTCCCTTGCCTCCTGAACTTGTTTCAAACGCATCTAGTATTAAATGCAGGCTTTCTATTAAAATGTAAAACGCTTGAGTGAAACGGCACCACGAGCGCATTATTATAGCTCTATTTTTCAAACTTTGGAAAGCTTCTCCAGAGCTACAGAAGATATCGTGCGGCTGTTTTTAACAGGCCAACGCTCCCTGCGAGGGGTAAACTGAACATCTTGCGTGAACACAGAATTCTGCACAATCACTCTGCGCTACATGTTTCACAGCAAACATTACCAGGTTGGCCTTAAAGCATTATTTACAGACTGGTACATATAAGTATGAGTAGCAATAAGAATAGGAGAGCAGTTCCATGGATGGGAGGAAAGCTTTCCTCTTCATGCGAATCTCTGGGTACTGATTTTACTGGTTTGCTTTTTCACCGCTCACATCTGCTTACATGATGAGAAGCACTTTGTAGTTGTGTAAATGTTTCATAAAGAAGGCCGCCCGCCGATCGTGAAGCAGAAAACGACAGCGTTGTCCGGCGCTCTGAAAAACAGCAACAACGCGAGTGCCCAACAACAACAATAACAGGCATATTATAAATAATGCGCCCGCTTTCAAGCTGATGGGGCTGCTCGTCTGACAGTTAAATAAATTCGCTGCTGGCTCATTAAGCTGAGAGAAACCAGCGAAGAACGCGTCTACGTTCGGAGGAAGAAAACACAGCGTGACAGTGAACAGGCCGACTCCAGGCTGACCTCACGTAACCCCGGCATCGCTCAGGATATATGCTGGAGATAAACGACTCGTTGGGGCAAGACTGGTGGTGCGGTTCAGATATGTGCCTGCGTCAACAGCTCAGAACGGTGTAATCCATAATTATGTTTATCCCCTCTTCTGCAGAGGTTGTTAGACTTTCTGTCATTGCTGCTGACTTAATGGAAAGGACAACTGCAGCACTATTGCCTCCCCAAACTTGGGTGTAGGCTTTTTTTAGGCTCAACTGCAGTTTATATACAGTTTATAGTACATAGCAATGGTGCCAGCGATATCACTGGCAGCATTGTCAAACACTCTAAGGACTCTAAGGGAATTCTTCAAAGATCTGTCCAGGATCACTTATAGGAGAGAGATGACCGGGCCGTTTATCTCGCTGGTGTGGGTTTGCCCGCTCCCATCTGTGCTAGAGCTGCATCATAAAGGCTCGGGATGAACAACAGCACGATAAACTATGTGCTGACATCATTACAAATAATCACAGTGTGGGGAATGGCCAAAAGTATTTCCTGTTCCCAATAGGAGAAAACTGGATAAGACCGAACTCACTCTGGTTAATATGGTAAAATGCTACGGCTCGGGTAACTACTGGGTTAATCTACACCTTGCTCCATCATATTGCCAAGGTCCTGTTTTTAGAATAAGCTCATTATTCTTCTCCAAACTTACTCAGAGTCAAATCACGGCAAGAGTGAAGGTTACTAGAGCTTCATTTCACACTGGATGACTAGTCCCATGTAAACTTTTTGAGAATAACACATCAGTGTATGAAAACCACAGAGAAATGTGGCTCCTGGGGTGGGGTTTGCTACTCCATCTTTCAGAGACAGCCTCCACCCTCTGGTTTGAGTCTTTATAGAGAGATTAATACTGGAGCAGGATAATGAGTAAAGTAAATATTTGCAAGAACTACTCGAGGACCAAAGAGGACCCAGGAGTGGTGACTGTCTGAGATTTTCCTCCAGAGTCGCGCGACCTCAGCCTGACTGAACGTTTCTGGGGGCACTTTAAGAAAGAGGGAGACGAGCAGACTCTTTGATACATTGTCCAATGAGATAATGTGGGTAATGAGGGTTGAATAAACCTGCGGAGTCACTGCAGCTCGAGTGGAGCTGTCTAAAGCAAATAAGGACGCAAACAAATACTAATAGCTCTGTAAATTAAGCTGATATTTAGTATTTGATTTGTGTCATTTTTAGGGATAATTACATTGGTCTAAATGTGCCAGATTTAGCCAAATGGTACATTTTAACTGGTGTCACTTGGTCTGGACCTGGTGACCTTACAAATAATAAAACATAAAAGAGCATTTAAAACATCAGAAAGAAAGAAAAAGCAGGGGAAAGGCAAGCGTATAGCCATTGGATATTAAGGTTTTGTGATTACATGCAAAGGAATACTGAGAGTCACTGAATCTGTATATCTTTACTGGAAGTATTTTCCAGAACTGGCACGCTCTTATTGTGAAGGATCTTGAACCAAATGATGCTTTCTTCCTACAAGTGTCACCTCTTTATCTGCGTGTTGATCTATCGCCAGCATTTCTCTGAAACTCGTCCTTTGCAATTAAAAGATTTTGCAGTAAATGTGGAACAAATGCAAAATCGAAGTATCTGCACAGATGGCCTCCATTTCCATTATTCCATTATTTTATAAATAATTTTGCAAAAACATTTAGAAACAATGCTGTGTAAGTACTCTGGCAGCACTGCTTTCTTTGCTGGACAGCAGAAATGTGGATAGAGGACAGGAAACATGGTGAAGAGTGACATCTATAATCCCCGGCCAAGACATAATACAACAATCCTGCAGTTCACGGTCAGCACCTCGATCCCACTGTGCTCAGTTTTCCCTGAGGTTAAGTTCAACTTTTTTTTTTATATATCATGACTCTATACATCCTCTGCTTTCACGTCATTCTAGTGGAAAATTCTGCTTATTTCATGCCCGATTCGTATCTTAAAGTGCAGTAACTTTGAGAATCATCCTGTAAAATGCCAGGCCAGTGCAGTGTCTGTGCACTTGTAAAAAGCTCACACCTCTTACTGTCTGTATAAATGTCTCCATTTCCAAAACAGAACAGAAAACCCAATAAATTCAGGATCCTTCATAACAGCTGCAGGCCTGTGTTGCTGATCGTTTATGCGCCTTGCATGCATAAAATCACATCTCAGTGATTGTTGATGAAAAAACAAACTAAACTGGAACCTTGGACAGTCACAGTGTGACAATACTCAAAAAAAATCAAGTGGGGGCTTAGTATCCAAAAGTTGTTATTTCATGGCAATTTTTCCACTATGAAAAGGCTTAGCTCTGAAAGACCTACTCAGAATAAAAGTGGGGTTTTTTTTTCTGTAATTGCACTTCAACTTTTGGGCACTAGGAGGCACTCAGGTTCTGTGCGAATGGTCCCACCCTGAAGCCATAAGGCAGATACCTACTGAGGCATACAGCAGGTTGCATCATGATGTAATATCTTTCATGTATTCTCATGTCACATGGAATTACTGAGTCCCCAACCCAAACCTCAGTCTGTGTAACAATGAGGCTTTCCTCCCTCCCCTCGCTCCGTGACACCACCAGGCACGGGTGAGAAGGAGTGGAGGGGTTGAAGGGAGGAGACAGTCACAAGTGCTCATCGTCATCACCACTACCTTTAAATATGGCTGGGGTTTTTTTGTGGGGTTTTTTTCACTGTTGCTGCCTGACAGTTGGAGCAGCATGCAGCCCCCCGAGGGTCTCAGCTATATGGCTCAAGCACGAGCTAAACTTGACTCCGGGCGCTCGGTTTGACTCACACACTCACAGGGCACGCAGCATCACCCTGACCTCATTATGAAAAGGTTTCTCAGAGCCTTCGACCCAAAATTGACTTTTTTGCTTTTTTTTTTCTTGCTCCAAGCTGAGGCTCATGAGGTCATACTATGTGAGTCTTCAGGGGATAGCTTTGTCTGATGGACAGCTCCTACCATTGGAAAACGAAGTTTTATGTATTATGTGGGAACAAACTATGTAGACGTTTGAGGGGAAAGACAGAAAAAGACCATTCAGACAACAAAAAGTTTAGTTTTACAGTTTGAAACGATTATTTGTTGTTGTTGTTTTTATAAATCTGCCATAGAAAAGACATGAACAACATCTGGTATTAGATCAGGAAATGAATAAAAACAGTGCTGTAAAGATGTATCCGCTACAATTTAATGCTACTTGAGCATCAATTATACTCTTCTATTCTTCTGTTTTAGGCAATCTCAGAGGGAGATGTTTCAATTTGATTTTCAAAAACAAGAAAAATAGATTTTTTTTTTAAGTGGTAGACTTTTAGCAGCAATGTGTTAGCAAACAGCTGCTTTTCACACTCCCTGCAGGTACAGTACCTCTCTGCAGGTACAGTACCTCCCTGCAGTCATACAGTCATTAATGTAAAGCTATATTCGATCACCTTTTGTCTCTGTTTTGGTCTCTCAACCAACTCCTGACATCAGCTGGCTTTTTCCTGAGCTTGTTGCCAACTGTGTCTGTCACTATTATAGTCTGTTCAGAGAGCTACGCTTCCACCAGTGTGACTATATTCATAGCACTCTGTAGATCTGTTTACCACACACCGGTACATCTGTGTATTTTTAGCACATCTGTATATTTCTTCATAGTACATCTGTATATCTGCCCATCTGTATAGCAATATAGAACATCTGCATGCTAGATCATCTGTATATCTGTACATATGTATACAACTGTACATCTGTACATTGTCAGTAGTTCATCTGTATATTTGGTCTCTCTGTACATAATCTGTTCATAACTATTCCACCATATATACTACCCTTATCTGTATATATCACCATATATGTACATTTGCCTGTAGTACATCTGTATATTTACTACTCAACTTAACTGTTAAGTTGTTATTGCACATACTTATTGCACATACTACTCTTGCACTTCTGATTAGATGCAAACTGTATTTCGTTACCCTGTATTCATACATGTGTAATGACAATAAAGTTGAATCCTAATCCTACCATTTAGAGCTGGAAAGTCAT
>VOQK01033379.1:40597-52430 GCA_015052645.1 Benitochromis conjunctus
TTTTTGTTCTTTCTGTGCATATTGCACTTTAAACATACTAATGAGCAAGCACACACAAACATGATTCAAATCCCCACCACGTTTAAGAACTATTAGCTAGACTTTACCTTGAATGTCTCCCTAGGATAGAGTAGCCTGATAACTGAAAGCATGTGTCTGTGTCTTTTATAATGTGGGCCCAAGAGCGCATTACAGACAGAAATTAAGGTTTTCAGCTGATACCCCCTATAGGAATTGTGAGAAAATAAAACAACATGAATTTGACCCCAGGGCTAACAGCCTGACAGACCTCCCCCACACTCGGCCAGTGTAATTTGTCTTCGCTACATGAGCGCAAAGTCAGTCAATGGAAATTGTGGGTTTCCATGGAAACGATCTCTGGCAGCCCCGGCTTACCCCCCCACCAAACAAGGGCCGGCTCTGAAATGTCCCAGCATCCATGAAGTCATATGTCACGACTGGCGAGGCAGCCCCTCTCCTAACGCCTGACAAGCCCATACGTTCAAGGAGGCCCGGCAATTATCATATTTGTCAGGTAGTGCATCAGCGGGGTTGCCGGTGATTTACGACGCCTAATGCTGACTCTTGGGCTCATCGTTTGGGGATAAATTGCACGCAGGGAGCTCAGAGACGTGAGATGAGTTATGCATTATTTTCCTCCGGTTGAAATAATCAATTTCTGGAACGCTCATTTGTTATGGAAACAAAGCATTCAGTCCGACGTGGAATTAGAGGGTGGGGTGGTGATGGTGGGGGGGCGAATCAAAACAATTGACTTCTCACAAGGTTATTTCCTAATGGACTAAATTTATTGACCCACCGATACATTTATCATAGCTGCTAATGTTAGTTACCATATAGAGACGCAACTGTTAACAACACATAAAGCCATAGATGGTGCCCGTATCACACTGGGCCCTTAAATCACTATTTCTACAGCAAGACATCAGACTCACAGGGACACAAACCAAAGCAGATGCAGATCTGTGCTCCTGTGTTGTGTGTGTAGGCATAAGAGGATATAAATAAGAGTCCATGTAACCTGAAATGCTCCAGAGTGCTGCCATAGTGCAATCACACTGAAAGCATTGCATTTAGATGGCCATTTTAATAAATAACTCACTGTTTGCATTATACATATATGGAGGAGGGGTGGTGGTGGTGGTGGTGGTGGGGGGGGGTTGTTACAGAAACCTAGTCTTCCTTCGGGGCTGTTTCGATTGCACAGCAACAGCTATTGATGCCAGCGCTGCCTTCTATAGGTGTGTCTGCACTTTGTTTAATAGCTACTGAAGTTGGGCTTTGATGGAGCCCCACAAGTGACTGATTTGCTGCTGCTGATCTGAGCTGCGACACGCGATCGGTATCAGAACTCGTCAAACAGCCATAATGTGTGAAATTTGTTTTAATGGGAAAATGTTTTCTATTGAAAGTCCATAATAATTAGAATTTTCTGAATGATTCATGCAATTAAAAGCTTTTTAGCTGCAAATTATTCTGCACAGGCCACATGTACACACACGCACACACCTTGTGGGAATGTGTGTTGGTGTGCACGTGTTGTAGATTCCTGCAATCATGTTTATGCCAGACATCACTTAGCTGTTTTCAGCATTCTCTATGGGTGAACAGTTTGCATTAGGATGCACTGCATTTAACACTATTTAATATTAATTATCAGCGTATTAAAAATTGAGCTTCTGCTGCAGCTCGGTCGGTGCTGAGCGAGAAATGGAACTGTTTTTGCGTTGAGAGAAAGCATTAGATAATCATGGGGATTTCCCCCCCCCCTCATTTAATTCTTAAAGCCGCTCCGCTCTTCTCTGCACAGTATTTACAGTCATTACCTCGCCTTATCACAATGTCTCCGTGTTGTCTCCACAGTGGGAGGAGGTCAGCGGATACGATGACTCCATGAGCCCAATCAGAACCTACCAGGTGTGCAATGTCAAACAGCCCAGCCAGAACAACTGGCTGAGGACAGACTATATACCCCGCAAGGGCGTGCTGCGCGTCTACGTGGAGCTCAAATTCTCCGTCCGCGATTGTGCGAGCATCCCCAACATCCCGGGCTCCTGCAAAGAGACCTTTAATCTGTTTTACTATGAGTCGGATGGGGACACGGCCACAGACACCAGCCCTCTGTGGAGGGAGAACCCCTACGTGAAGGTGGATACTATTGCCCCAGATGAGAGTTTCTCTCTGCTGGAAGCGGGAAGGATCAACACCAAAGTGCGCAGCTTTGGCCCCCTCTCCAAGGCAGGCTTCTACCTGGCCTTCCAGGACCTGGGAGCCTGCATGTCTCTAATCTCAGTCAGGGTTTTCTTCAAAAAGTGCTCCACCACCATTGCCAACTTTGCCGTCTTCCCCGAGACCGCTACGGGGGCAGAAGCCACCTCCTTGGTGATTGCCCCGGGGGCCTGCGTGAACAACGCCATGGAGCTGTCCGTCCCGCTGAAGCTGTACTGCAACGGGGACGGCGAGTGGATGGTTCCCGTGGGCTCGTGCACCTGCAACGCCGGCTTTGAACCTTCCGCAGACAGCACTCAGTGCCAGGGTACGTGTATTTAACAGACATTTAGACTTTTATTTAACCAAAGCTCCTTTATATGCTTGGCGCAAGTCACCTCAGTCTGTGCCCTCTTCCCTGCATTTATTGTGTGGCTCCTGAAGGAGGGGGTGGGTGAAGGAGGGTGGAGGAGAGTATGAATTAATGAGCTCTTGTAGAGAGGAGCCGCATACAAATATTGTGCGGGCAGGACTGGAGGGAGAGAAAGATAGCGGGAAGGCACAGAAACAGAAAGGCAAGGAAAATGCGTATAATAGAGGAGGAGAGACAAGTCCGGAGAAGACAGATATTAACAGAGAAACGGGAGATAGCACGATGTACAATAAAAAGGGTTGAATGTGCCCCCCCCAAAAAAAAAATGAAAAGGGAGGGAGGCTGCAGGGAAGTCAAAGACAGACAAGCAAGGCTTCCTCTCACCTGGGCGTGAGAAATGGTGTCTAACATTCGCTGAGAGCTCATTCGTTGCCATTTGGCTGCTCAAGGTTAAAAGCTTGCCGCCAGCACCTGATAAAAAGCTCTCCAGGGCTTCAGCCAGCGGTTGTGATGAGGAAGTGTAATTTCCTCCGCGGCCTCCTGTTAGTTAATCTACAGGCGGCCACACTCATTAACACCATTCAGACCAACGTGAGCCAACACTGCCACGCTAACATTAATCACTCAGACATTTCATTTCTTACCTCAGTCTTGCCTCTCGCTCACAGCCAAACACTGGATGAGATGGAGAGAGAGGAGGAGGAGGAGACGAAGAAGAGAAAAGAAGAGGGGGATGAGGCACAATAAGAGTGGGGAGAGGGAAACATTAAGTGTATCAAAAACTGGAAAATCATGGTGCCCTCCAAAGAGGTTAATGGATTGGAGAAAAGGAGCGCCGGGTGATTCAGCACCCTCTCGAAAAGGAGTGGGGAAAACAAACAAATAAAAGAAGATGACAATGCAGCCCTTAACACGAGAAAGAATAAATCAGATCACAGACTGTAGAGCCTTAAGGTCTCTTCGGATTGTGAAAGTGTAAAAAAAACACACATTTTCATCTTGTCTTTGGCTTTTTATTGCACAGCGCTGTTGCGGGGTCATTAGCTGAGCTGATTTTTCCTAAAAGTGCCATTGTTGGGGAATTAGGGTGGAACTTGATTTCAAAACGAGAGACCACTTAACCCAACTAGTTAATCACAGACTCTCCCTCCTGTCGGAGCCCTCATGCTGACACGACAGATGTTTGCCAGAGACCGCCACTTTTACAGCACCGGTTAGGAATGTGGCAAACAGTAAAACAAGGGGGGGGGGCTGATATATCCGGACCTTTTGCTGCTAATCCCCTTTATCTGAATCCTTCTTTAGTCTCGGCTTATGCTGGTTTTATCCTTAAGACTTGATATCAGGCAGCCTTCAGCGTGACGCTCTGGAATTCAAACGAATCGCTTGGACACGTCGTGTGAGATGGCCGTACTTTTTGTATACTTTCCTAATAACTCCGCTCGGCTAATTCACGTCTGCTCCGATCATTCGGATTGATTTATTGGCTTATTACGGAGCCGTTCCGCACGCGGGTGGAGGCCTTGTTTGTATTCAGCGGCGCGGTTTCGGAGAACCGAGGACTGAGCAGACACTGATTGATGGGTTTAGGGTGTATCCCTTTTCTCAGAAGCATTCTCCATCCCTGTTTGTCTGACAACAGCAATCTCCTGTCAGCAGTCGGTCTTCATCTTTATCCTCCCTTTTTCCTCCTCTTCAACATGAAACTTTGCTGTCATCCCGACTCTCTTTTTAGGGAGATTAATGTCACCTCGCCGAGAGAGTGAAAATGAAAGAGCAGATGCAAATGTATAGATAAGCCCTCGTGCTTAAGTGTTCGTCATTTCTCACGTACGTATCAGCGCTTCCTCCATAAATATTGAGCTTTGCCGCTACTTCACAGGTACTTTGTTCTGTGACAGATGTGACAGCCGCTGGTCTTGTAGATAAGTGACAGCCCAGCATGTTTTTTTTGTTTTTTGTTTTTTTGTTCCTTTATTTATTTATTTTTGCTTTTGTTCTTATTGTTCTTTTCATTTTTCTCGCCCACTCATCCAGCGTGCATCCCCGGGACCTTCAAATCCAAATTCGGAGAGGGATCTTGCGCTCCCTGCCCAGCCAACAGTCGCACCAGTGCACGAGGAGCAAATATCTGTCCGTGCCAGAACGGCTTCTACCGCGCTGACAGCGACCCCCCTGACTCTGCCTGCACCAGTAAGTCACTCTCCACTGCACAGACTGGAAAAATAGTTTGAATTTGGAATATACACGCACTGCATATCCTCAGTGTTGGTTTCGACTTGTTTGTAGGGGCTTCATCTTAATCTGTTCTTACCAAAAAGAAAAGAGGAGTTTTGATTGTGCCAATACACTAGTGCTCCCTGTGGGGTGTAAATTTTTCACTCTGATGAAAGTGTCACTTCATTGGAGCATTGTATGTAAATAGGCTTAAAACCAGCTTGGGGGCAGATGCTAGGATTTTGCCGTTTTCGCTGTTGTGTGCTTCTGCACACTTTGTCACTTTTTAGATTGATGCTGCTTGGGATGATTACATTTTTTGGGTTGTGTTTTAGCAGAACGGCACGCGAAACTGCACAGCTTGTCTGCACACTTCAGTGTCGATTTGTCATGATTGTAATACTGAACTATGTTAACACGTTTTTTTTTCTCAAATCACGTGATTGTGTTTGATTTTAGTTGGCGGTTATCACCACAGCAGAAAGAGAAATGGTGAAGCCAGTTAAAGGTTTTGCCTTAAAAGTGCACATTTCAAAATTGTTTTTTACTTTAAAGCTGGACGTTTCTGGTTCCAGTTTCCTGCAGCCGCACCTGATCAAGTTTCACTGCCGCCCAGCGAGTAGTTGCAGAGAGTTTGCAGACAACTCGGAGTCTCCCATACAAACCACGTCCGGCTGCAGCACTGGTTTCACCTAGCAGCAGCAGGCAAACTCCAGCAAACACTTGTTCAGTTGCATTTTTCCTTAACCGAACTGCCTCTATCACCCAGTGCTTGGTTATAGCGCAACACTCTGCGCTGTTAGCAGGGTTATAACTCACCGTGTCACAGTGACAAGATTTTTAAAAATCCAAGAAACATGTTATTTGTTTTTTAAATCTTCCACTGCTGTGAAAAGGGAATTTTTAATGTTGCTGAACTGCAGTGAGTTCAGATTTCTTGTGTCGCGTCAGTTGTCCACTGCATTGCGCATGATACAACCACTGGTCAGGAGAGGAAAAATGTATATTTCCTGACCGATAGCAAAGAGGTTCCTGGATGCTGCCGGCAGTCACTTGGTAAAATCTGCTGATGCTGCACCAAAAACCTCCTTGTGCTTGCTTTAGTCACCAGCAGCTTGCTGCGGACGCCCGTAGTTTACGTGGAAGGCGTCGAAAAGTTCATTGCTAATGAGAAACAGAAGAACATTCATCTTCATCACCATCATCATCAAAGTAAAAGTTGTGCTCAGCGCTGCAGCCAACACATTTTAAAAGGTGCAGCTTTTACTTTGAAGGTGAACAGCTTCTGTTTCACGTTGTATTTGTCACTGTTTTAATTGCTGCTTGGGGAATAGCTGACAAGTGTTTGGAGACATGTTGGTGTCCTTTATGCAAACTACAGGTGGCTGCAGCAGTCTGCCAGTGACCAAAGCATTCGCCTAGAGGTTTTTGCCAGCTGGTTGAGGAAGACATTTTTCCTAGTGATCAGTGGTTTGGGGGGGGGGGTCATTGAACAGTCTCTAATCCTGTGTGACATCACATGGTTAGCAGTCATGTGACCACAAAGTCTTCATAGTTGGAGTGGGAACATAAGGGTGGAGCCATTGGGGGAAACACAAATGTAAGCAGACCTGGAAGCTGGGTTACTTTTGGGGCTTATTTTTTTGTTTACTTCATTCACCAGGCAAGCAATTTGTATTCAGGTTAGTGGAGACAATATTCAGTTCTCCCTCAATTATATTGAAATAATACCAGGACCAACTCACTTTCTGAGTGGAAAGTAGCAGCAGGTGAGCCTAGCTTGGTAGCAATGTAGTATTATAGTGGATCCTTTCAAGCATTTATTATTTAAAAGCAACATTATGTCATGTACTGAAATTATGGAGAAAAAAAAAGTGTCAACAATGTCCAGGTCGATAAAAAGTTCACTTGGTAATGCATCAGTAAAATTGTCAGGGCTCTCAAATTACAAACATATTCTCTTTCTAGGGCCGTGAAGCCGAATGCGCAATGCTCAAAATTCAGTTTGACTTGAAAATGACAAACACGCGTCTGTCAGCATTTCAGATTTAATAGCAGTTTGGTGGTAACTAATCCGGTCTGGTGCTGACCGCGGTGTCGGCGCTTGTTCTGCATGGAAGGGCCTCGGAGAGGAGCCCCAGCCCCAGTCGTGCTAATGGAGAGCGACATGTGCTGCCTTGACCGTGTAAAGTCAAGCCCCAGGGGCCTTTCGCTACGTTAAGTGACACACACGGCCCGCAACTGTCTCCCCCGGATCCTCGTCACAGGAACACTGTGGACTCTGACACTGACCAGTGTGTGCAGACAGGCGGGCAGGGACACAAACACCGCCTTCAACTAAACATGCAAACACACACAAACACACAGGCCTGACAGTTCTGTCCCTGCGGTCTGTCAGGGCTTGTGCCAGGCAGCCTGCGCTTTGTGTTGGAAGCTGTGTGTGTTGCACAAGAGAGGCTCAGCCAGTCAATGGCCGGCAGCTTGGACTCAGCGTGTGTTTTAGATGGGTGTCCAATTAAAAGAACCTCCACTCTGAACTGTGCCTGCCTAATTAGAAAGGACAGGGTGAGTGAAACCCAGCTCAGGGCGAGCCGGCTGAAGAGCTGAAGTCCGTGGACAGGCGGTTTCAGAGCTGATAGCCTGAGAGCTTTCCCCCTCCCCTCTTTCACTCGCTTTCTGCTGTGAGACAGGTTAGACTTTCTGCCGCTGGAAGCTTAGAGGCAGAGCGCTTCTCTTCTCTCGCTGTAACAGGATGAAAAGCACGTCTGTTGAACCAATCTGTGTTGCCTCCCTCCACGTTTATCATACTTTATCCAGGTTTCAAAAGCTCTTGACTCAAAAACGTAGCACTGCTTATTGAATTGCGGTGGCCTTGGGTCATACTGGCACGAGAACATGAATTTCTATCAAGAGTAGATTAGCTAAGTTCCATAAGCACCAAAAGTGGTTATGCCTAGGAATGGACTACAGGGCTGTTTTTCATGAAGCATTACATAGTGACTATGGTTTTCTGCTTGTGCAAGTCTGAGCATTATCGCCCTGTTTCTGATTATGTTGATTTAATTATGAATTGCATGCTTTTCATGCCCTTTTCTCCATCCTGTTATGAAAAAACTTAACATGTTGTCTGTTTCAGTACACTTAACAGCACATCTTCTTCCTGAGATATTAAAGGCTTTTTGCACCACTTGGGAGGATAATGCCAGCATTGCATAGGGAGCATGACTAAAGCCTCACTGTGTGTTTTTATTCTCTGCCTGCCCACCTGTTTTAACACCTACGTGCGCGTCTGTGTTTGTGCAGCGATCCCCTCGGCACCTCGCAACGTCATATCCAGCGTGAACGAGACCTCTCTGTCCTTGGAGTGGGAGGAGCCCGAGGACACGGGTGGGCGAAGTGACCTCGTCTATAACGTCGTGTGTAAGAAATGCCTCCGAGACCGCAGCCCGTGCACGCGCTGTGACGACAACGTGGACATTGCTCCTCGTCGGTTGGGGCTGAGGCAGAGGAAGGTGGTGGTGAGGAACCTGCAGGCTCACACCCGCTACAGTTTCGAGGTGCAAGCTGTCAATGGGGTCTCTGGGAAAAACCCCACCCCACCCAGATACTCCACAGTCAACATCACCACCAACCAAGCCGGTTAGTAGAACATCTGTCAGTGACACTGGATGTTTCCACAAGTTAATTCATAGAGTAGCTCCAATCAATACCACTTAGCATCACGATGAAACAGGCTGGTTAGTGAATCCCACGTTCAGTCAATGTCTATGAGTGTCTTAATGAGCTTTTAGCATACAGAGCGGTGCTAACACCAAGAGTAAACATTGCTGAACAAGCTCATTGAAAGCGACAGATGGACAGACTGAGCAGGAGCTCAGCCTTTCTGAGGGTGTTACAGGAAAAGGCAGATAAAATGTAAAATGTACGCTATATCTCCAGCGTCAGCATTCAGCCCACTGTCAACCAGGCGTCTTACGTTACATCACTGCCAATGTCACCTTTCAGCATCTCCACTTAATATTTGCAGTGTCATCATCAACCAAACTGCTGAGCGCTTTTCACACACTGTAATTACTTTCCCAGTTAACCTGCACTTAATCCACCTTACTGCAGTTTATGGACCCAGGACAATGGCTGTCAGTTGAGTCTTCTTCAGGCCTCACAAATCAATAAACTGCAGAGCGGTGAAGGTGAATCGCGTCCCTCTGTTCTTTAACCGTTCAGGTTGAAGAATTTTGAATAATAATTATCTTACTTGAATGGTTTGTGACTTCAGAAGAGGAAAAATCTTGGCAAATTACTGTGAGGACCCGCCAACTTGGATATGAACGCACTTTCCAGTACCAGTGTAATAATATACTGTTCTCTCTTATGTCCACCCACAGCACCTTCAGCAGTGCCAACTGTCCATCTAATGCGCTCCACCTCAGACACGCTCAGCCTGTCGTGGCTGCCCCCGGAGAAACCCAATGGAGTCATCCTGGACTATGAGATTAAATACCACGAGAGGGTAAGCTCTGCCTTTATAGCTGTTGCCTTATGTAGGTCATAGTGGGTGTCTTATTTACTCTGACCAAGATTATATTTTGGACACTGGTGTGATACTGCGATGGAGGTGGACGTTTATATTATGAGCGTTTATGCAAACTCAGCAACTGGTTGTGGAGATGCTGCATCACTGGCATTGATCAAATTCCCTAGGGCCATTTTATAAGCTCAGATGGCTAAACATCTGAGTATACAGCCACCCCTATATTAAAAGAATAAAGCTCTGCAATGGCTCTACTAAGTCCAGCTTTTGGTACCAGGCCCATTATTTTTAAAGCTTTACAGGCAAAAAGCACCACGGAGCGTTTCTAAGCCTGACAGGGAGAATTTCATGAATATTTCACAGCAGCATCATCTCTCTGTCGTTTAAACCTCCATCTCTGCAATTGTCATGCAAATGTTAGAATTACTCCATTCATGTACACAAAGTAATTTGCATGTATTTGATTAGCTTTGCTGGATGACTTCACATTCAATTGTGGGAAAAGTTGAGGCAGGTCCAATATTTTTCTGGACGGCTCTGAATGTAGAAACGATTGAGCTTCAGAACTTTAATATACATATGAATAAATCTTGAGTTAAAAAAAGGATCCAGTAGGTGCTAGGATTGTTAGCCATAGTTAGCATATTACTTGGTCAGCTGCTGTGCCTCAATAAGCTAAATCGGTGATTTAAAAGTGTCATTTCTAAAGTGGAGCTTTTTTTTCTGTGCTAATGCTGAAAACTGCCTTCAACCTTCAGTTAGTATAAATGCTAAACTGTATTGTAACAGAAGCTCAGTCAGAGATGTGAACTTCATCTGTGGCATTTGCTAGCAATAGCTAGTTTGCTAATAGTAGCAACATTACCTACAATAGCCATTTTCCACAGGTTTTTGCTTAAACTGGAAAATTTCAAACAATAAATTAAGAATGTGTGCTGCCTGTAATTTTTTGTTATTTGTTATATTTTTTGTAATTTTTTGTTTCTGCAAGATTATCTCTATAAATATACACAACTTTTATTATTTTTGAAGCAAAAATTTTATTAGCTAATGTTATAAACAAGCTACCACTAATCTCCTGCGTTCAAACATCTTGAGTCTCACTTGTTGGTAGATGTTTACTCTCAGACATATGACGGACGTAGCACCGCGATGTTATCTGTTTGTCTTGCGCTCTGTATTTTGTAGCTTCAGCTTTAGTGTGTTAGCTGTTGTCATGCTGTTTTTTTTGTCCAAAATTGTCCGTCATATTGGACATGACCAGTGTTGGGGTAGTAGTGTATTACACATGACTCATTACATTTCTTAAAAGTAATGCTCTATGTTATCTAATTACTTGTTGGCGAACGTAATTTGTTACACTACTTTAATCTACTACATTAATCCATGTAATAACCTAAAATGCGTTATCACATAATTACCACATAAAAACCTGAGGCTACACCTCCACACACCAACACAAATCCCCATCCTAATGAAGGAGCCACTAACTTTCTTTTAGTTTTTATGTATGAATATAAAACTAACAACACAAAACAGAGTTAAAATCTAACCTTAAGAGACTTTGAAGGGATCTCTACATCACCGCTTTTGTTACCTGTTGAAGTTCAGGGTCTGACTGCTGGGCTGGGGTCAGCACTCACTCAGCTTTAACATCATTATGGGTTCTTGGCTAGCTTTGTGTTAGCTGTCTCTGCAGATGCTTCCAAAGAGTCGATGCTGTGTTAGTGGTTGTTGCTGTCTGGGTTACAGTTTGCATTTCATGTTATCGCTTCATGCAATAAATAATAAAAGTAAGCTGCATAAGCTGCAAACTGCTCACTTACTTTCCTCTGCTCTGAACACTAACTGACGTAGATATCATACTGAAACATAAGACCGGAAATCTCTCTGTCTTAAAACAACACCGCAACCTTCACACCCAAATCCTGGATGTGATACAACAACCAGAAAAATACATGGAAAAATGTGCCAGCAGCCTTCCTGGAGCAGGGGCGCCTCCAGAATTTCTTCATAGGAGTGGCCATATGGGGGCCACTAAAAATACTGGGGTGGCACACCAAAAACAGAATTTCCAGTTTTATTATGCTGTTGTCAAATATAGGCTACTTAAAAAATGGGGTTAAAAAAAAGAGAGAGTTGATATCACTGAAAATAAGTGCATATAAAAACCAAATAAGATTTTGAAAGCCATAATAATCTGTTTTAATTGATGGATTGATTGTAAGTCCCAACCATCGCTTTAATGATTCTCAGCAGAGCTGAGCAAATGCAGCTTAAAATTCAGTCTCTCAGGACGGAGTTAACTTTAAGAGCAAACTTGTTCAGGAAAGACAAAGAAGTATTAGATAAGAGTGTGAACTGTTGCTTGTCTCTATGTTGGCCCTGAGGTGCACCAGTGATCTGTCCAGGGATTGCCGCCAGTTTTTCTGCAACCTTATTACATTATCACCAACATAGGACAGTCTTGCCGGGGGGGGTGG
>VOQK01033385.1:0-11614 GCA_015052645.1 Benitochromis conjunctus
AAAATGAAAGCTTTATTGTTGAATTCGGACACAGAGGAGCCTGCTGCGGTCTCATGGCCATCACAGTCGGCTCTAACCAAAACAATGATATCACAGTTGTTTTGTCTCTTGCCCCCATGCATTCAAGGTCACCTGTGTGGGACTGAATCGTTGTTGACTTTTGCCTGACCACGGAAGGACACAGTGTTTTCACTCTACAAGGACATGCACATACAATGCACACACCCGCACATACACTGATGCTGACACACACTCATTCCCTTCCCAAACACCAACGCCTCCTATGCTTATGCCCCCAGCTATAGATGGCGGTCAGGGAAGCGCTGGGAATGGCTGCACGCTCTGACGAGACTGTCTATGTGGACTTATGTGTCATGTGTCATATGTTATTCCCTGTTGTCATCTGTTATCCCCCCTACCACCCCACCCCAGTTGCTTGTCATGTGTTTGATGTTGTATGATATCTGTGCTTTATGTGCGAGGTGTTTTTTATCTACTGTACTCAGACAGGTGTGAGTCCTGTAGGAGTAGAGTATTTTTTTTTTTCCCTCACCTCTCCTTGATGTGTGTATTCTACGTTTCACTTGAAAATTTCCCCTTGCGGGACGATTAAAGAATTTTCAATTCAATTCAATTCAATTTGTTTCCACTATGTTTCTGTTTAGGTTATGTAGTATGTCTTAGGCGTATTTTGTATGTTGTTTTAGTTTAATATGAATATGAATATTGCAGTTGATTTTAGATGAAACCTGGCTCAGAGGTACCATAGGTGACCCAGAGGAAGAATATGTTGAAAGTTTGGCGTCAACTATCAAGGATGATTTTTCATGAATTTTTGAATATGATGCAAAAAGGCTGTGTGCGTGAGTGTGGATGTGTGAATGCAGCGCGTGTACTTGAGAGTGCGGGCGGGCACGTGTATGTGTGCGCGGGTCTATGTTTGCAATCGGGAATGAAGGAGAAAAGGCGCTCCCGCAAAAGCTAGTGTAGAAGCGCAAGGAAATTTATGCGGCGGATAAAAGGCGCTGGCTTGACCGCGGCTCACAAATGACGGCTCACTTGACCGCAGTTAGTGTTTGGCTGGGATGTTTCTCTCCACATTGCAATGTGTTTCTTAAACCACTTCAAATCACGCTCACTGGGTGTGTTGCAAGTTATTGTTAAAACTTCCATAACAATTTGGAGTTGTCGAACAGGATTCCTCAGGGGAGTTTCCATCCTGAGAAAAGATGGAACGTGGTGACTGGCCATCCTGAGAAAAAGAAATTGCCTCAGTCCCACCAATATTTTGTTTTAAAAAAAAGGGGGGTAACCAACATCTCTGCTCTCTGCACGCTCAACTTTTTCAGTACATAGTTATATTTGTGCCACAAAACCAACCAATCACAGACTTGGATGCAAAAATTCTGGTTGGCTGTTTTGGTTTCCAATCAGCTCCCTAGCTACTGCATTCCGGAAACACTGTCCAAAGTGTAGCTAAACCCATTTTTGGATAGTTTGTTTAATTATTTTATTTAAAAATATATAATTTTTTAAGACCATTGTTGGTTTTAATCTAGTTTAAACCAAACCACTCCACTTATTTACGTGCACTGAGAATAGAGGCACAAAAATGACACCATAAAACTGAACAACTGATGACAAATTGGATGGCACCAGGAGCAAACTAAACTGGACTTTCTTTCTATTATTTATCTTACTTTTAAGAATGTCCACCTCATTTTACAGCCCACTTTGTTCTCAGTTGGACCTAACAAGAGAAACTCACCTTTCTGTCAGTGCAAAGATAAATACAATTTTAATCCCATTTAATATAAAAAAGAAGTGCAATTTTCTACATGATAAGAAATGCTCCTGCAGCAAATCAAAGAAATCTGTGAGCAAGAAAAAATTGATGTAAAAAATTACAAAAAAGTTCTGGTAGTAATTGCAATCGGGAGTTGATTTTTTTTTTTTTTTTATTAAATCACAGTAATTAAAAAAAGATCCTGTTTTTTTCCTGCATGGACTCTTTGTAAAAAAAAAAATTTAAACTTACAGTAGGCAATGAAAAAAGAACAGGAACTTTTTTATGTTTTAACTGTTATTGTTAATCTGCTACTTAATTACTTGGGCGTAGTGTGGATGGTATCGGGGGAGGTCTTTAGTAGCAAGGAAGGTTTTTCAGTAGGAAAAAGTGTAAAACCTATGGCAATACAGAAAAAAGTCTGAAATTGATGCCCTCAGTCACATTTTCCGAAGCTGTTTAGTGAGTCTGATTGGAGTATTTGCTGGCCCCCGGGCCTTATGTTTGACACCCCTGCTCTAAGGTAAGAGAGGCTGCAGGTAGCGTACTCCCCGTAACACCTACAATGTGTGTCAGGTTGTATAGCACAAGTCCCTGCAGAGAGCCTGCGTTAGCCTTTGATATTAAAGTAGCTTCGTGTCCTGTCATTTTGCTTATACGTTTGTTTATGCTGTGTTCAAAAGATGACAAATGAAAGCTGTGGCCAAATGCTGCAGGAGCTGAAAGACGTCCTCTTTTCAAAGTAGCTGCAGTGCTTTCAGAAATATTTTACACTTTGTGTGGTCAGTCAGCAGGCTGGTGGAAACACCAAAGCATCAGTGCCTCATCAATGCAGACACCATGCATCCCTTCTTAGCTCAGTTCTCGGTATTGTTAAACTCTTCTTTAGGTCTGCGCGCAAATTGTCATGTGTCACGTGAAGAAAACGTTGCTGTTTCTTAATTTTAAAAAATGTCAGTGATAACTGTTCAAAACTTTGTTCTTGCTTATAAAATGGGCTGTTATGTATGTGATTTTGTTGCTACATTGTAAATCAGCCACATCCTAAATGTGTTTTTTTTTTGTATCAGTCCTTTAGCCAGTTCAGCTGTTGTTGAAGATTTTTAAATCATAGCTGCTAACTTCTGATTGTCGATATTTTAAGTTAAACATTAATCCTCAAATGAGCAAGCTTTATTGATTTACATGTTATTCTTTCACCACAATGTTTTCCAGCTTTAGCCTCCATACAGAGGCATTGTGACAGGGTCTGTTCGTTTATTCGTTGAGTGATCAAACTTGCTTGAACTATTAGGAGCCCCTGTAGGTCAAAACTGTTACTTATTTGGCACTCAGATTAATCAAGGTTTCTTATACCTACTGCCTAGTGAATAAAAGTATTAAAAAATGTCATACTGCAATCATTACAAAACTACAAAACACATTATGATGACCCAAAGACCTGATGCCAAACAAGGCGTCACCTCAGACAACAAGATCAGTAAAAACTGCATTCTTAAAACCTTTAAAAAATAAACTATAACCATATGAAGAAAATCTACTGTGGAAAATTAGCATGTAGCCCTTGAAAAACAAATCAATATATGATTAGATTTCTGTTTGGATTGTGTTAAAGTGCTATTGTGAAGATACTGTGAATTCATTTGTTACAGATGTTACCATTTTAACATGGTAAACTTGCTGCGGTCTCATGGTGTGCAGGTTAATGTTTACCTTGGATGTAAACAAGCCGCAGTTTAAGATCAAGAGGCGACACAAACCCAGCCTCAGCGTGCAGTTGATTAGTGAACCCCCAGATACATGACAAGATTGTGTCAGGGTGGAGATGGAGTGGAAATCAAATACAGGGATACATTTGTTGTTGCAACCCCTTCGAAAATAAGGGAGTAGCTGAAAGTACCTTTAGATGTGCTAAAGGGCAAAACTAATTTGATTGTGACAGCATTTCTGTAATAAAGCACTGAGAATAAAATGTTCTCAGTGCTTTTCCTTCTTGTTGGACTGTCTAATAACACATGATTCCAAATCAACACGTCTCTGAGATGTTGTTTGTTACCATTCAAACCCTCCATAAGGAAAGTGTTGAACTGAAGGTACAAGCTAATCATATGACAGCCATGGGCGTCACACTAGTTGTTGAGCCTGTCTTTTTCCTCCTCCTATCAGGAAAATGACTTCAGCTGCCTTTCAGTCTGTGGCCCAGTTCCAGTCCAGCCTGTACACCCTCCCCCTTCTTGAGTCATGTTTGTGGCTGCTGAATGGATTCCTAATGAAAAGCTAGGACAAAAACAGGGGAAAACTTTGCCCTTCAGGCAGAAACGGGAGCTTGTAATTGTGTCCATAAATCTTTGGCAAACTTGTATTTAGTTTCATTTTGTTAAGGTGATTTTTTTTCTCCTGAAAAACAAAATACTGTTCTTTGTCTTCATCTCCACTACAACAACAATAATAAACAAACAACTATCGAACACTTTTCAGGAAACTCTTACCAATTTCATTTTTTTTCACTGATTTGTATCTAACAGTGATTTCAATTTGCTCTGTACTGCACACAAAACAGTTTTTGGGATTACCATCGACATATGCATCTGTATCATTCTGGGGGGGGGTCAGTGAATTAAAATAAATCTTTGGGTGGATCTCTCTTCATTGTCATGTGATGTATGATATGGACAAAGCAATAGCATGGCTAAATGGTGTATAGTTCAGAAAATGCTAAGAGTAAGAGTCAAGTAAAATGTAAACATTTAAAAATCCTGACTGACCCCTTTTCACCCATTTTAACCAGTAAGCCAACCACTAAAAGAACAGCTGTTTGATAGTTTTAACAGATAACTTTAAGTAATGTGGACCCACATTCCTCTGCACTTCACAGAACAGAATGCCAAACAACCCGAACAGGTTTGGTCTGTTACTGTAAAACACAGAGTCCCTCCCAGTTTTGACCTGTTTAATGTTTAATGTGTGATTAAAATGCAGAAGCTGGCATTTCCCTCTTAAACAGTATTAGACCAGGAGTGATTACTGTAGCATGTTGTCCATACTTAGTGTGGAAAATGTCAGAATAGCTATTGTAATTTGTTACTGAAGTACAAAGAAGAACAAGGAAGTTACCTATGTTGCATTGTCAGTAAATGATCTGCTATTAATAATAACATCACCGGTGTTTGAGAACTGAAGTATAAAAGAATGAGGAAGTCTCCTGGCAGTCACAAAAAGGGAACACACACTGTCACATTGTCAGAGTTGTGTGCACACCAGCCTTTGTATGATGTTTTGCTGAGGCTTTGCTCTGTTTAAAGTCACAATGGATGCTGCTGTGAATCGCTCAACTCGTCCACACTCTTTAGACAGTGTAAGAAGACTGTCTACCCAAGGCTGCTCTGAGAACACCCTGAAGTTCATTTGTGAATTTAAACCTAGTGATGAGGATCAAGATATCAGCATGGGCTGTGAGCCGATATCAGTCACCCTCCCTGCACAGTGCAGCGTCTACCAATTGAGGCTACGCATCTGTATGCAGGTATGTAAACCTGTGCTGAATGGTCTATTGTGCAACAGATGTTTTCATTTTATTCTCAGAGTGCGTTGGATGTAGTTCTGGGTCTATAAAGTGAAATTAATAGCAAAGTTCCTAAAAATGGCTTTCTTTATAATGGAAGTTGGTGCTGTGGGGTGGGTGTGGTGCAGACTGGTCTGTTTGCAAAAGAAATTCAAATTTAGAGAAGTCTATTAAAAGTGCCCATATTCAATTTCCTCCCTTGTTTGGGGTGGCTGTAGAGTGGGTCATCAACTAAAGTTGGTGGTTGAATCCTTGACTTCTCCAGTTTCCATGCCAAATATCCTTGGGCAAGGAGACTGGATCCAAGTTGCTCTCTGATGCACCCATTGAATTTTTGTGAATGTTAGATAGAAAGCTCTTCTGTAGAAAAAAAAACATTTTAAAAATTGTGTGTGCGAATCAGGCAAGTTGTATAAAGTGCCCAGGTAGACAACTGCTATGTAAGAAGCAGTCCAGTTACTGTACCTTTGCGGTTGAATCAGGAAATCTGTTAAATATAAAAATCTTCCAAATGAAATATCTGTAGTATTGACCCTTTGTGAATAAGTAAGCAGCTAAAAGAAGTTCCTACTTTGCTTTATCGCCAAATCATATATGGGAACCAGCAACTGACGCAGTTGGCTGATAAAATATTCTGTATTTTCAGCTCAAAGACAAATATTAGCTAATATGCTAAACTAAGATTGCATTCTCATATAACATGGTATTGAATAGCCCTACTAGCTGCTATTTAAGTATAGTTGTTAGTGTGGCTCATGCTTAAACATTTACAGTACTGTTAAAAAAAAATCTTAAGCCACGCCTCATTCTTTAAGGAAAATGTGAAATAGGTACAGTGATTCACTGAAATGTGCAAATATAAATTGAAATACACTAAATAAGGCAGTATATATGTTTGTACAACACCAGTCTTTTTCATTTCTGTTACATAGCCTTCAGGAGTAATTCTCCAGGTTTCTCCACATTTGGATCTTAGCTTCCCTTTGTTCCATTATCTGTTGAGATGATCCCACATTGCTTCTATAATGTTGAGGTCTAGGCTTTGGGAGGCAATGATAGTGTTCCAATGTATGTTTTCCTATCCAGGTATGTGAAAAAAACACAAACAGGCAATGTCCAAAGAAAAATTTTACAAGAATTTCAGAAACCCAGGAGAAAAAAAATTATAAGGAAGCATTGCTCTTTTAGCAAAATATAATAAAATGATGGTAGATCAAGACTTTTGCGCAACACTATATTCAAACTCCAGTAATCAAAAATTGTGTGTATTTATTTTTTCATGTATATGACTCTATCCCTTCAGGCACAGGAGCAAAACTTCCATCCAGACCCTTTTGCAATATTGGACCCTGAGAAATACAGCCTGCTCTATGCCAGGGGTGGGAACTGGTACGAAGCCTATGATGACTGTCAGGTTATCAGGACATTAGACATTCCATGGTCACGTAACGACCCTCATTGCCTATCAGCACACATAATCGTAAAACCGCCTGTGGCAGTCGATCCAGAGGAAAAGGAGAAACAACAGCAGTACCTAACTTATCTGATCGGACATGACCTGGAGAAAGAAGCATCTGATAGACTTGGTGAGCTCACCTTCACCCGTCGGAAACTGGCATCTGCTAGGAAACAAGAGCTGAAGAATCGGGATGACAAGTTGTATGCCACAGAGCCATGGATAACGCATACCGCCTTACCAGAAGAACTACAAGAATGGATGAACAGAGACTTTCCTGTCACCTTCCACTACATGAGCAGGATCAGCTTCAGCATAAAGGCTGACCTCAGTACAAAACCAGAACTTCTTCTTAAAGTTTTTGAAAGGGTAATGAATGACAGAGGGCTTAAATATGATAGGGCTGATAATCTTGTGTTGAAAGTTGCAGGCAGGGAGGAGTTTTTATCTGGAGACTACACCCTGAATGATTTCCTCTGGGTTCGACAGTGCTTGAAAACCAACCAAGAGCTCCACCTCTTTGTTGTCCCTGTGTCGCAGCTTCCCTCAGAGGCTGTCAAATTTGTGGACTGGCCACTTGTTGATGGTTTTAGTGGCCAGTTCAGTTCCCACAATGATCTCAGCCTTAAAGGGAAGGATTTGGATGACATCTTCATGATATCCTTGTGGGACTGTAACAGAAATTTCAGAGTCAAATTGCTTGGATTTGATATCCCACAACTTCCAAGCAAATGCCCTCAGTCTGTTTATGTTGAAGCATCCATACTCTATGGTAACAAGGTCCTCTCTTCAGTGTCCTCCATTCCCAAGCCCTTTTCCGATGAAGTGCTGTGGAATGAGTGGCTGGACTTTGATGTTCTCCTTAGGGATCTGCCACGTGGAGCTAAGCTGGGTCTCACTATTAACGAAAGTCCTAGTGACGTGTCTACAGCAACAAAGAACCAACGGCAGTCAGTGAGCAAAGAGGCAAAAGTGTCATCACCTTCAGCCAACAAAACAATAGACTTGCTGAAAGGGAAAGGAAAAGTGCTCTACTTTGTCAACCTACTCCTAATAGATCACAGGTGAGGAATTTTTTTATTTAAGCAAAATATCTTTATTAACAGTATGAGAGAAAAACATACATAAGCAATTAGTTCTGACATTGTTATTTAAAAGTCTCCTTACTCCTCAGTAAACAGGAGTCATGGTTAGTTTGTAATGTTAGCCAGTAATTAATTAAGCATACCAATAATATCCAACATTTTATACCATAGTACACCACAAATCTGAGTAACAATGCCAAACATTTTACAAAGATAATACACACAAAATGTTGCATTGTTGGATTTTTATGTCATTGCAGTGCCCAATTCTTGCACATGCTCATGTTTCCTATGAGCCATTTGGTGTAATACACCATGTGCCAACCGGATATCACGGCAAAGAGTGTAATAGACACGCCAGTCCACCGTGTCCATTTCACACTTTTCAGTACCAGCAGGGGGAGCTAATATATTTAAAGCCATAAAGTCGCTAGTGACCAAGGAATATATGATTAAGCGATTGAGCTAGGTGGCTAATATGTATCACATGTAAATATGTTAGTAATATCTATGCAAACACTTTCCTGTGATTACTATTATTATTACTCAATCTGTGCTCTTATATTCTTCATTTGAGAGAACGTGAAGTCATTTCTTGCATTACTGTAAAACTAACACAGTGTTTCAACATGGGACACCACCCATCCCTGCAGGTCTGTTCTGAGCCAGGGGCCCTACACACTGCACATGTGGTCACACCCTGGCCTGGATGATGAGGCCATCACCTACCAAGCAGACAAGCTGTCATCTGCTACCAACCCAGACATAGTTGACTGCATGGCTATCAGCTTCCTTTTAGACCGCTACAGCTTCCCTGTGGTTGTCCCAAATACTGTTAGCAACTCCAGGGAATGTGAGACTCATGAATCTCATGTCCCTCCACCCTTGCCTATCAAAAGATATTCTTTGCCAGCAAAGTCACTGACTGACAATGTAACTCTCAAATCCCCAACTGCAGCCATCAATACCAAAAAGCCATGTCTCAGAAGGTTTCGGGAGGAGAGTGTCCGCTATGCCTCCAGTCTACCCCAGTACTTACGTAATGTTGACTGGATGAACCGCAAATCGGTTGAAGATATCCACTGGCTACTGGGACACTGGCAACCTGTGGAACTGGATGTAACTGTGGCTCTGGAGCTACTTAGCATGGATTTTGCAGACGAGTTTGTCAGGAGACTGGCAGTCCAGAGACTGGAGAGCCTGTCAAATGATGATGTGCTGAAGTATTTGCTTCAGCTGGTGCAGGTATGTGTTTTGTATCAAAATAGATAAACAGATTCATTCATATTGTCTTATGCTCAAAACGTCACCCGAAATAAATAAACTGCTATAAGTGACCTGTTTGGTTTGCAAAGTGAATCTGTCTTTGTTCCCCTCCCCATTCTATTGAACACCAGGACTGTATGTGCTACTTTTTTTAATTACAATTTACAATAGATAAAACAAATCAGGATGAATACACATCTAAACTAATAAATAATTATATTATTCAATAAATCATTAAGTAGTCTGACAGCTTTTATTTTGCTTCGTGTTTTATTTTCCCTTTGACCCTTACTGCAAGATGCTCCCCTTCATTTCCACATTTCTGTTCTGTTCTTTTTCATAAGGCCTAACAGTGACCTTTTGTCAAAGTCAGTGTAAATACAGTATATCCAGTAGAAAGTGAACACATTTAAGCATTTGAACCACCCCCACCCCCCTATTTAAGGATATTTGTAAAATCACTTAAAATGACTATTAAAGTGTGACAATGACTTTTTCCTTCACCTTTAACAGATCCTAAAAGTGGAACCTTACCATGACAGTTTCCTTGCTCGGTACCTCATCCAAAGAGCTCTGCGGGTGAGTCATGAAGCATCCATGGGAGACAAAACAAAGCCCACGCAAAGACACTAAATAAACAGAGTGTCGGCTGGTGGTGAGAATGGGTGGGTGGGCTAAAAAATAAAATTCATAGACTGCGCTGTAGCAATCGCAGCATCACATCCCTGGTTCCAAGTTATAGCCACATGTTGTCATAGTAACACTAACAAAGACTATAGAGAGATACCCAGAATTAACTAAAGTTAAAGAATGTACTCTCTTACACGCACACACCTTCTTACTAGTTATTTTTGTACTAGGGATGGGTTTAAAAAATCAATTTCCCAATTCAAATCGATTTTAATTTAAATAATCTGATATTGAGTCTTTAAATCCTTAAAATACATTTTTTTAAATAGAAATGTATTTTGCCATGTATGAAACTTGCAAGAGGTTGACGAGAGGCAGCCATGCAAGAGTTTAGTGACCTGGCTGCACATGAACCATCATGGCTACTCCACTGAGGGTGCCGCCAAGCCTAAAGGCAGATGTTTTGCAGCTGCATTTGGATTCAAGACCTGTGAAGACAGCGAAGAGCTGGACAAAAGCAAAGCCATATGCAAGGCGTTCAAAACAGAGGTGAAGTACTGTGGAAATACCGCAAATCTGAGAAATAAATAAAAAAGTTGCACTATTGTAGTTGCTTTGGGATTGGTGGTTAATTTGAACATTAATATATTTAATTTACAAAGTTTAAAGGGTTCTTTCAACAGTATATATCCAAGATAAATGATCATAATTATAATATTTCTGAGTCAAAGTCAAATTGAATCAGGATCTTGTGAATGGGAATGGAATCATTTGTAGAAATCTGTGACAATACCCAGCCCTATTCTGTACACATCAGCATGTCAGTTTTTTCATTGTTGCCAGAAAAATCAATTCAAGCTCTGTGGGATGCACTCCAGAGTATGAGGCAGTATTCACAGCAAAAATAATGGTCATTATAGAAGAGCAACAGGCAACAGGAAGGAAGTGTGCTATAGTCTTTTAAGGAGAGGGAGCGAGAGAGCTAGAGCGAGAGAGATGTCTTGCGCACATTTTTTAAAGAGAAGCGCACATCATTGACCTCTGTGGGACACAGACATGTTAATCACCCTATCACTGAAGTCTGGTGATTTTTGGATCCTCGTCAGATGACCTCTTATTCTATGATGATGTCACGGGGATGTTTCAGAAACAGTAGTCTGAAATTTTTTCTTAGTCTGCAGCTGCTAAAATGACATTGCAGACTTTAACCCTGGAAATTCCACATTGCTGTCCAACACCATCGTCTCACCTTTCTGTTTCTCTCTGCGTATCAATGGGAAATGTTTCCGTGGGGGATCTTTACTCAAACGCAGAATGGTGCCTGTTATTGTGTGGTCCACAATAACAAACAGTGTTTGACTCTCTAGAATCTGCACAAGAATGCTGATATTTTGTGGTCAAATCAGATTTGATATTTATACTATACAAAAGCACTAAAGTGGCTCCCAATTATGACTGGCTCACAGCTTATAAAAAAGCTTGTGACAAGCTTAATCGTGGATCTGATTTTCTTTCTTTCTTTTTATGTATTTATTGTTGTATTTTCATTCACAATAGTCATCAAAGCGTTAGGTTTTTGTGTGAATAAAAATAACACCTTTCATTGAACAGTTTTTCTTTTTTCGGGTGAGTTTAAAAAAGGTTTCAGCCTGCTGGAACATTAATGAATGTTTGTTACACAACAGTAAGATATGGACTGCAGCCACATCTGTTTCCCGCGTTCTGACTCGCTCACATCTTTCACTGCAGAGCAAAAGAATTGGACACTTCTTCTTCTGGTACGTCCGCAGTGAGGTAGCAGGGTGCCCGTATTTCCGACAGCGCATGGC
>VOQK01033404.1:3511-24326 GCA_015052645.1 Benitochromis conjunctus
CACAAAGTCAGAACAACTTGGTATGACAGAGTTATACGGAATACATGAATAATACAGTATGACACACTAGCAGGATGACAGCAGACACACGTGCTCACAATGATGTGGTGAAACTTAAATCAGTATCATGCAACAAACAGTATCATGGAAACTAACTTGAGCATTCAGGTCTACATTGTGGTCATTTATTATCTAAGCAGCTATAAATGTAAGTGTTAATATAATGATTATAAGTGCTACTAAGCGGCCATGCGACAGAGCTTTTTGGACTTTTCACGCTGTTAGCTATGAAATGACCCAAATGCAGACACAGAAACTATAATTTAACAAAAGGCGAGCCATTTATTTGTGGCTGGGAAAAGGTACAAAACAAAAGGCAGATGCACAGTGAGGCAAAACTAACTAGAGCTAAACTGGGAAAAACTAAATGCTAAACACAAGAGACAAAGAACAAAACCTTGAACATGATTAAAACCTGAACATGAAAAAACCTGGAGGCACGGAAACCTGACAAGAACTCAACAGACGACCTGACGCTGAGCAAGAGAAGACAGAGGGAAGTGGAAACACATGAGGAACACAGCTGACACAAATGAACATGGCGCCACAGGGCAAGCAAAACTAAACACACTGGACATGGAAACACGAGACTGTCAAAATAAAACAGGAAACATAATGAGACGAAGACTGACAACACAAGCTTGACAATATGACATGGAAAACGCAGACATGAAACAGACTGGGGAGACGCAATGACACACAAGGAGAGGAACATGAAACAGACAAAGGGAAACGAGGCACAGACATAACTAAAAATTATACACAGAGGACAAGAGCCTTACACAGGAAACAGAAAATTACACATAAACAAGCCAGCATGGATGAAATCTTAACTAAACAAAACCTATCTAAGACATACTAATAATAACACTACAACTTACCTTTACATCATAAGAAATCAGACATACAAAATAAACTCAAAATGCTGGGTCATAGACCCAGCGCACTGACAAAAACAGGTCATTTAGCCCATTGTTAGATGGTTCCTAGGCAACTTCATGGCAAATTATTATTCATTAAAATTATTATAATATATTATACAAAATTCAACTTTTGCAGATACAAATTAGTTGTTACTCTCTTGAATGCAATGTGTTATAGGTGCATAAATGCGACAAATAAGTCATTTTAGCCTATTGGTAGGTGATTGCTAGGCAACATAATCTGATATAGATAAGAACCTTCAGAGATCTTTGAAGCACCCCTGTGCCAGTTTTGGTTGCTCAGATCCTGATTGTGTGCGAGGAGTTTGCGGACAAACAAACAAAGAGACAGATTTATTGCACAATATTAGAAATTTACAAATCAGTTTTGCAATTGCTAAGCTATTAAACCGCAATGATTTACCCGCAAATGTCATCCAAATTCTATCTCTTAATGAGTCATTCTTTTCAGATTCTCATCATTGTTTTTTTCTGTATATTAGCTTCATTTCACTTCAGAACCTGAAGAGGGCTTGAGTTACAATCATCTCATCCTAAATATAGACCTCACTGCTGTCACTTTAATCACTATCAGTGTGAAAATATATACGTCACTGCGATGTTCCTGAGTATCTCCTGCAAACTAGATCCGAGAATCGATGAGTGAGTTAGTAAAGAAAAAGTGGTCCATGAATGCAGCCAGCTCATCACAGGTGTGATTACCCTGAAAAAAGCTGCCTCTCTTTCTATTTAGGAATTTGAAGCATGTTGAAATCAAACGCCCCCTCACCGAGCGTCCCCAGAGTGCCTCCCTCCTATTCCTCCTCCCACTCTCTGTCTACGTCTGGCACTACGTCACTGATGGCAGCCGCGGAAGACACACAAACACACACACCTACATGTGCGCACACATGCAGGCTTTGCTGTGTCCTACGCTCCCCTCCTCCCCACGGAGTCACGTTTTATTGACATCCCTCCTCCCTTCGTCTCTCTGAATGCCTCTTCCTGGAGTCATCCTTCTTCTCACATCTATCCTTCCTCCGCCTCTCTGTCTGCCTGCGTCTTCACTCACATGGCTGTCTTCCACCTCCTCCCACACACACACTCACACTCACTGGGTGGCACTTGACAGATACCCAAATAGACTAAAAACGTGAGAAGAGTTGTGTCTTAATTAGATTTTTATGAAAAGATACAATGATCTGTGGGCTTTAAGGACACTTGAAGCATACCCTCAGGCCATTAGCCTGCCTACTGCATCACACACACACACACACACACACAGTTGCACAAGGCCAGATGCATTAGAGAGCTCTGTCCTTCTCCTGCAGTCTTAAAATAGACTCCTCCTACACAATGTGTTGCCCGTCAGCATCATTTCCCAGCTCTGCCAGCTCTGCTGCTGCCAGACGTGCACACACACACGCACACACGCACGTGCACACACACACACACACACACACACACATACACATACACACACACACACACACACACACACACACAGGCTATCTTACTCATCCACACTCATAGTTAGCAGTTCTTCTGCTTTAATGAAACATATCAGTCAGCACTAACGGAGCGGGATGTCATGTGTTCACAGCCTTTTAACATGAAATCATTGAGCAATTGCATGCACAGAGCCACAACTCCTAACTACTTCCTCCTCCTTCTTCTCTCTGGAGAAGCCCAAAGCCACTCACTAACCACATTTTGACAGAGCGGGACTCCCTGTTCAAAGAACCAGCAACTTTCCTTCAGTTTGTTCAACAAGGAGGGTTTTGAAGGACAATGAAGTATTTAAAAATCATGCCAAGTTTCGGGAAAGTAATTTCCCCCAAACAATCCTGTCTATTAATTACTCATATGGCTCATATGATATCTTAATTGCTTGATGCTTCACCCTGTCATTGCAGAAACATTAGAAAGAAAAAAGCCGAGGCCAGCTAAACTTTAATTTTCTGCCAATCACACAGGCTTCCGTTAAAAATGACCCGTGGACAGTTGTTCACCGGTAATGAAAATGCAGCATAAGGCGTGTGTGTAGGTGGTGCTAATTCTACCATCAGGTGTAATGAAACATTGCACAAGTAGAGGGTGCAATTAAAGTGGTAGCTATGAGAGGAAATGGCCATTTATGTTTGTTTCATTTGTTTATTTGAAAGAAGAAAAAAAAGAGCCAGTGTTCTTGTGTGCTTCTGCGTTTGTGAAAGTTACACATCACGTTTCCATCGTCATTTTCATTTGCACTTTGTCACATCCATGATCTGCCAGTCCACCGAATCCCTATGGTGCTCTGTTTGACTGACATCTGGTGACTGTTGAACCCATTTGAGTACGATGAACTTTGTGTAATTTTCAAGAAATCGGTTTGGATTTATTTGAGTTTTGTGACTTCCTGTTGGAAGAGCTGTACAGTGTGGTCATAAAGGGATGGACATGGTCAGCAGTAATGCTCAGGTACTCTGATGTTTTAAATGACGATCACTCGGTACTAAGGTTTCCAAGGTGTGCCAAGAAAATGTCCTCCAGACCATTATATCAGCCTGAGGGATGTGCAGACTGAGTTTTAGTGTGGAGGACCCAAATGCAGACATTTGGAGGCATGGTTTCACAAAAAGAGAACCATTTATTAGACAAGGGAAGTAAAACCAAAAGCAAAACACAAGGACAACAAGTCACCAGAATAAAGTAGGAAATGTGAAAGCAGGTTATCTTGACCATGTGTCAATGCCTACATTCACTGAGTTGCTGTCATGTGACTGGCTAATTCGATATTTGTGTTAACAAACAGTTTAACTCTCTTTATTGATGGAGCTTCTTGACTGACAGGTGGACAACTGTAACTGGAAACTGTAGCAGCTTGTTATACTATTATACCTCAGTCATTATGTAATGTATAACGAGCCCTCCTGTGCACTGAATTATACTAACAGACCTTCCAAGACATCTTTAGCCCATGACTGTATGAAGTGCCGAGTAGGCTGAGTGGCTATCATGAAATCATAAATGTGTTAACATGGTGATGGCGACTCTTTGATGTTGGGATATCAGTGATTATCAGTTCCAATTTTAGCCCGCTCTGTGTCCCGCTAATGTTTGCACATGCATTGTTTTAATGTCTCTAGTTAATGTGCTTATATAAGTGAATGACTCCCACACTCTCAGATACATGAACTGAAACCATCTAAGCAGCGTAATGCACCACTATAATGTTTAGAATATCTGTATTTACACACATGTACAAGACTCTCCTTGATCACACAGGTTATCTCCCACCATCACAGGCAGCGCGGCGTCATTCGACGCATGCATACATCCTGTGACATTTCCTGCACTGTTCTTTTTTTAGCTCCGAGCTGTTACGGCTCTACGTCATGCCTCTGTCTGGCCTCTGCACTCTGCATTTTAATCAGGCAGCTTCTTACATTGCTTTCACGAGGCAGCACTGATCCAGGGAATCCATCATATCTCTCTGCTTTGCCGCTGTAGCAACAGCATGATGCGTTAGAGCTGTGTTTGCCTCGTTCATTTTAAGAGCTCGAGCTGGACATATTCTCTTATTATTCTTACCATCAAAATAAAATCAATTAACAGTCCACAGAATGAACTGATCCTTTAAATGATCATTGGAAATAAAGCCAAAAATAGCTCTTCGCATGAAGGTCCAGCTGATGCATTATAAACACAGTCTATTGTTTAATTTGTCCAGGTCTCAGTTACACAACTGCTCTGCCGGAAATGCTCACTGGAACAGCAAGCGAGGATTAATCTGCAGCTGAAAATAGTCCCCAACAAATGTACTGTTGTTTACTCCTGCATGAGTCATGGTTGCTAAAAATAGGGTCCAACTCTCATAGACGGTGTTTAGAAACGTTTACCTTTATATTCATGTATTTGAGGCATTTTAGAAATCTAATATGAACACTGGATCAGTGTTAAATCTTCAGTCGAAAACCAGAGCGAGCTTAGAGTTGAAAAGTCACGAACGATACATAATATGACTAAAACTGAACTGGCATTACATTTCTCCCGATATTACCTATAGAAACTGCATTTGTTTAACAAATAAAATAGTTACCTATGACGTGCCATTAGCGTGCCACAAATTAGCTTTAATTTGTGTTTATTGCAACACACTACGACATGCCATAAGGTCTTGTCCTTTTGCATATATGATATATATTAACATGCTAATATATATGTCTCCATTTACAAGACCGAAGCTTATTCAAACAAACAAACAAACAAAATTTAATTGGGTTTAGTGATATTTTTATTTAATCAAATGAAAGTCTGAAAAAAAAACTGAATGTTGTTGAGACCTAGAAGTGCTAATATAAGAGAGTTATTATAAAGTTATTTAGCCTTTGATTGCTAAAAGCAAAAGCTCTTCTTCTCTGAGACAAATTGAATGAGCAAAAATAGAAGAAAAATAACAGACATCTTCACAGGCCTAGCAAGAAAACAGGGACAACAAGTATTTGTTCTAAATAGTTTGATGATTAAAGAAAGGAAAGATCCTTTATGACTAAAGAGAAGATATCCGGGACAAACCAGACTTACCTAGAAGCAGACAGCTAATGCTAATAATTTCTCTTTTCTAACCCTAATCAGTCACCTCCATGTTTGACAGTTAGATGAATCCTCCCACCAAGCTGTTCAACATTGTCCTTACTCAAAGATGAGAAAACGTTTTAGAGACATTTGATATAATCAAAGATCTCAATTGTTTTGAATCTCTGTGTATCTCATGTTGGATAATTCATCTCTAACCGACAGACCTGTTAAAGGTTTAACTGGTAAACTGTATGTTCACTCATTGGACAATTCATTAGTTACACCAAGCTTGCATCTGCTTTGCTTTAGTTCATAGATTCTACAAGAAGCTGGTGTTGAGCCTGTGTGAACTGCAGCTTCAGTTTCCTGTTCTCAGCTGACAGGAGTGGCATCGGGTGTCCTCTGCAGCTGCAGCCCAGCCACTTCAAGGTTTGATATGTTGTCCATTCAGAGATGCTCTTCTGTATATCTTGGTCATAACAAGTGATTATTTGAGTTACTGTTGGTGTCCTATCAGCTCGAAGCAGTCAGGCAATTCTCCTCTCACGTCTGACATGAACAAGGCGTTTTCGCCCAGAGAAACCAAGAGAAACCTTCAAAGTCACTTCATTCACCTTTGCGTCAGAATAGAAATAAACTAGCTTTAAAGACTAAACTGAGCTTTAAACTGTATCTCTCTCAGTATAAGGATTTGGTTTTGTATGTTAAACCATGATTTAACTGTGCTTGGTTCTTTTCGCCATAGGTTAAGAAGACTTCCTCTATTACTGCCAAGTGTACCAACACAATACAGTAATTCATTCAATTCAATTCAAGCTAAAACCACTAAACATCCTGACTTGGGTCATGAACACTAATAGTATTATAAAGCATTATCAGCCGTAATCCAGGACTTCCACTCACGGTCAAGTCAGACACTAAGAAACGAGCAGGACGCAGTTACAAGGAACAGAATATTGATGTTGATGGTCCTTAGATTGAGCCCAGTTTCATTACCTTTTGAAGCACTCGACTTTTTTAGAAACACACAGTACACACACAGCCAGTATGCCACTAAGGCACACTGATAGGAAAGAGACAAAAAAACTAAAAACGCACTCCTGCATGTTCACTTAAAAGATTTGCACCTCTGACTCCATTAAGGCCCCTCTCAGAACAGCGAGAAGGTAGCACACAAGCCTGCAGATTTATAAGACAAACAGTGTGTGAGGTGAAAATTCGATTTAGTTTGATGAAAGTGCTTATTTCAGGCTTGTGTGTTTTGTTTTTTTTTGTTAAATGTGTGTAACGTTTTTTTGATTGGAGCACACGAACTGTCCAAGGACATGTTATATTCTTCTTTAAGAGGCTAAAGTAGAACACTGTGTACCACAGCTGTTGTACGCAGCTGTGGAAAACGTGGTGCGTTCAGGTACGCAGCCTCTGAGTTGAAGATTTTTCTCTTGTCTAAAAAGTGAAGCTGCAGGTATTAGAGGACCAATCTGGACTGTGGGGGGGTGGGGGCTGGTGTGTGAAGAGTTAATGTGAGCCTCCATCAAAACTAAAGGGTGGGCAAGCTTTTTCCTGCCTCATACCACACAGTATGATGAAAGTATGAGAAGGATTGAGAAATATGATGATTGATCAGTTACTCAGTGCCTCTGTTAGTCAGCAGTGAAAGATGCGGCTGACTGGTTTGATGTAAAATTTTGGCGGGTATTTATGACAGTCAGAGAGCTAAGACCACACCTCTGTGGGGGGGTTTTCATTCTCGTCTAACTTCGCTGACTCAATGAGTGGCATTGTTGAACCAATTATATTGTGTTTTAAATGACACAGTGAGTTAAGTCCTTGTTTTACATGGCGATAAACACCATCACACACTGGAATTCACTCTGGCAGCATAATTATTGCCGCTTAAAGAAGGATTTATACATGAAAGCGTAGAAAGCGTACACATGTAGGCTTTACTACGTGTGGTTTGACCCAGATGTGGAAGCTGTTGTTGGCAGATCAGGGTCACTGTGATAAAACCCTTATCCGAGAGCTTATACAAGCATGCATATCTGGTGGCAAAAACACACACAGTGTGATACTGAAGCTGCTGAGCCCTTTTGCAGGAAAACAACTGTAGTGACTGTAAATATGAATCATTTGAAACCAGCGGGTCCCAAACTGAAGGTCCAAATTCTAACAGGAGTGGTCACCGCTTAATTGAGGATGAACACAGATCTTTATGTATTTTAATGACTTTTCTTATTTTGTCCTTTTGTTTTGTGAAATCTTCTTTTCAGCTATTAAAAAACAAACATCTTGAAATCACTCTTTGGATGATCTTAAGACATCTCGTCGAATCACAAATAGACGTTCTTTCTTTTTAAGGGGTGGAAGATAAGACAGATAAAAATGATCCCTCCATGTTTTTGTTTTTGGATCTACTTGTGTTGAGTAGCTTAATGTGATTCACAGTTTGCAATATTAGATGTATCTTGAGCTGAGCCCTTTCAGTTCATCCTCTGATTGAAACAAGCCATTTCAGCTCCATTACCATTTCCTTTGAGTTAACTCTGTATTCAGATTGGATGGACTGTAAACAAAAGACCAGAGCTGTGTGCTCGGGTGGCCAAATGAAGGACACTGCCTCTCCTTAACATCATAAGCGTAAACTCTTGGCTCACAGGGATTACTTTTACATATGCTCAGAAAAATGATTTGAAAATATAGCCATGCTTAATATGAGCACGCACCATTAAAGCAGTATATTTAGCGCAAAAACAAAAGAACAGCTCCTTTTAGTCCAAATCATCTCACAAGAAAATAGCTGAACGCAAATCGATCATTTCATTCATTTTTTAGGAGACCCTAGGTCCTTTCTGTTTAGACTAAATCATAAACCGGGACCACTGAAATTAGCATGTTGCAGTCCTAAAATAATAATGATAATATGAGCCACTGAAATTATGAGTCAAGATAACTCTTACATTAATAACAGTATTTTCTATATATTGATTTCATTTGCTTTGTTCTTTTTACACAAATATTAAGTAACAAAAAAACCCATTTTGGGGTCTACTTGAAAGAGAAGCAGATGTGAAATGTAAAAGTGAGGTCAGAGGTCAAAAGTAGTGAAATGTAGAACCCCCTTATATCATTCCCTATATGTTATCATTACAAACAATGGCATTATGAAACATAGTTTTAAACAGCTCTATATAGCATCATTATCACTTCGACCTTGAGACCAATCTATTGCTCTTGAAGGAGAGGTCAGAGGTCAAATATGGCATGATTTTTAAAATCTTTATGTTGTACTTTGTATATCTTGATAAAACACATCACACTTCATACACCACAGACGAATCATAGTTTCTAAGTAATAAGGTTATAAAGGTTTTTGTCTGTTTTCAACCAATAAATCATGAAGTTGACCTTGAAGACCTCGGTGGATGCAAGGTAAACTTTAATGGCCTCACATGACCTCACTCGACATCCCTACAAAGTTTTATGAGAATTCACTCAAACTTTTTTAGAGTAATTGTGTTTACAGACGAAAAGAATGACACACACATAAAAACATAACCTCCTTGGCATGAGATAATAATAACGATTTGACGTTTTAAGCTTAAGGTGTTCACAGACCTCAGGCTTGAGGTTCCAGACTTAACAGCTCTCTGATAAGTGTGATAACAGTGACAGCAGTGGAAAAAGTTAGACAACTCCACTTTCGAATTACTTTCATTTTTCCGTCACATTTCAGGATGACACCGGAATGAAGATCAAAATCTTCACCTTCACCTTTTCCTCAACACCTTATAATAAATGTTCATATTCAGGTGGATTTTTATAGCGATCGCAGTCATGTTAGTGGTCTCCATTGTTCTGCACTGTAGCTCATGTGTAATAAAGGAATGCCATGATCAGACTTCCAGGAACCTTGTTTTTCTTCACTGCTGACTTCACTGTGTACTAAATGTGGCTGCAACTATAATCAAACCCATGAACTCATCGCAATTGGTTTTTCAGCAAACATTCCACATACTGTGTCCGAGTCTTGTCAACAGGAAATTTGTCACACTGAAGAGTTACTCCAGTCTTTTACAAACAGCCTGGCTTATTTATAGCTCTGCCTCTCACACTTTGTTGCAGCAGTGCTGCCATTCTCTCCTAAATTAGAACAGCGTGTGACCCATAAGTGGCAGAAATGATGGTGATGATTTGCCAGAACTACTAAATAAGTCCCAATCTGAGGATTAAAAATCATAATTTTTCAGTATTTGGGGTCAGGGGGAGTTGTCATTGTGTGAGCTGTGAAAGTTCTTCTTCTTTCATTTTTAATTGTGTGTGAATGTGTGTGTGAATGGGTGAATGACTGATTGTAGTGTAAAGCGCTTTGGGGTCCTTAGGGACTGAGTAAAGCGCTATATAAATGCAGGCCATTTACCATTTACCATTTACCATTTAATTCCTCTTCACCTCAGGTTTTGCTTCAATACGCGGTAAATTAGGAGGAAGTAGATGTGGGTCAAGGGTGTTAAAGGTGACAGGGATCTTACACGAGCATGAGGATGATGACTGCGCAACCGGAACAACCTGATCAGAGTCGCCGCCATCGTTGAGTTTCGGGGTGTAGTTACACTCGAGGCAGCTGGCAGGAAGTTGATGGTGACGAAGAAACCCTCAGGTTCTAAACACCACCTGCTGCTCTGCGCATATTCAGCAGCGGAGTTTGGCCCCAGCTGCGATGTTGCGTAACTCTTCTAATTCCCCCCCCCCCTCACCGAATCGGTGTCAGGTCATGTTGGAAGGATGTGATTCAGAATTTTGTTATAATCCACAGGAAGTGGTACAACCAGTGAAGCTGTTCATTTGTGTGTGTTTGTATGTGTCTTAGTGTAAGCACGAGATTAGTGACAGCAAGCCAGACTGGCGCTGGGCGGTACCATCCTCCTCCTGTTTTAAAGGATTGACCCTCTAAACTGTGGCCTAATGTTGACTGGCAGACCTTTTGTTCTGAAAAGGAGTTTTGTATGTGTGCGTGTGTTAGAAATTTTAAACGTCAGTCTATTCGAACAAAGATTTCAGGACAACTCATTAACCTTTCCGCGTGTTTATTACAAATATTTACAACATTAATTCAGTCACACGAATTAAAGAGCAGCTTTGAATGTGAGGTAACATCATTTCACAGACGAGACGTGAACAAGGTGGTTTCAATGACATTAAAGCACACACAGTTTAAATTAATGGGCTTCCAACCCCGCGTGGACAGCCATGTGAACACAGTATGTAGGACAGTCCCCCAAGCAGTAGTATCGATTTATCAAAGTCCACAGCAGCAGCAGCCGAACGTGCATGTAAATGTGTGCGCAGCAGTGTGTCTGCCTCAACTGTCCTTCCTCTTAACAGTGTTTCAGTGTGATATCCGGGTGTAAAGGCAGGAAATTCCCTGAAGTCCCAGTTTTGTGTGTATGTGTGTGTGTGTCCTGGTTTATGGTCAACTGTTAACCACTTCACTTATTCTCTGTCTGACTCAAGTCTCTCTCTGCTGATTCACACATACACACACTTTGAGTCAGCAGCAGTCACTTGTTTGGACTCATTAAACTTGAAGGTGAATCACCAGGAAACAAAAAGCAACACAACCAGTTCCCCTTCGGGTTCTTCCTCAAACTTTCCGCCGTGTCTCTTGCCGGTCTGCTTCTTCTCCTTGTGTGCTTTGTTGTTCTCTGTGGGGCCTTTACAAGCCCGGCAGGCACACTGTGATTGACCGGAGAGCTCGGACCAGTGCCCCGGTAATCCCACTGTCCCGGGACTGCTGATGTAGGTCAGCTCCGCGGTGCGCAAAGGGATCACAGCGCCCTTATAGGTTAACGAGGAGTAGAGAATCACTCCGCTCTAAAGTCCCCATAGGAGGCTATTTTCTTCCTCCATCTGTTCAGCAGGCAGGTATAACCCGATTTAGAGACAAAGTGGTCAGGGACTCCCCGGCGCGACAGCTGCTGAGTGGGACCTCATACCTCTCTTCCCCGGGCTCCAGCCTCGCCCTCTTACTCGGGAGGAAGTCAGGCGCCGCCGACGCCTTCCCTCGGCGTTTCCTGGACTGCTTGGCGGGGCTTAAGTTCTCTTTGTCCTCTATGATTTCGCTATCACACCCGTCCTCCGTGTTGTCCAGCTCCTCTGGGGCCGTTTCGGTTGAGTTAAGTACCGACTGGGGTTCTGGCTGAGGCTCTGGTAGCCGGGTTTGTTCCTCTGGGCTGGAGCTGGTGTCCATCGGCTCCTCCGGAGTTGACTGCGCGCAGCTCGGGCCCTCGCTCTCCCGGGAAGAGTGATAGATGTCCCGGGCAGACCTCATGACCAGGGAGAGTAGGAGGCTCCGGTGAAGTCTCAGTCCTCCTCTCTGGGTCCTGGAGGCATACAGCTTGCTTATAGACACGGCCAGTATCCGCCTGGCTTCGATGTTCACTTCCATTGCTGTTGTGGCACTCATTGTTTTTCTGTGCGTAATTGCGCACCGTTGTTTTGGCACTTTAACCAAAGGCGAAAGGCTGAGTTTAACTTTAGTTTCTAGCTTGTGTTCTATCTTAGCTCAGACTTCAGCTCTTCTCCGTTTGTTGTCATCTGAGAAATGAGAGCGTGCGAGTAGCAGGGTGGTGTTTTATTTCCTCTCTGACGTAACGTGGACTTCATTCCTCTGTAAGTGACAAACAGGCGCCGCCCACACCTGCTGTAGCTGTAGCAGCAGAACACACGCGCACACACGCACACACACACACACACACACCATCTGTTCCGTCTACCGTTCCTTCCTCACAGTTTTGTCTTGTATTACTTGGATATATTTCCCTTTGCTGTAATAAATTTGAATGGTGCTTTGGTTTCTAGTAAATATTTTCTCTTTATCGTTTTCAAACGTTTCCATAAAACTGTTAAAATATGTCTAACAAGGGCTCAATGTTTGATGGATATTTTATTATTTCTTTAGTATTTCTTAGAAATTTTATTTTAAAATACTACAAATTCTAAATAACTGTAAGCTTAAATCAATATTTAATATTTATCTGCCATCTAAGTATAAATAACTTGCTCATGGCACCTTTATGAGCAGAGGTTTGAAGCATGGGAGGCTATTAAGCACATCAGATGTCAGATGTGCTGCCCGGTGTTTGAGGAAGTGTTTGAATGTAAAGTACCTTCAAACATCTAAATAAAGAATGGTAGTTGAGCAGCGTGAGATTAACCGGTGTTTACATTCGGGTAAAAACCCAGCCAGCAATTCGAAGAACTGACGTGGGAAAAGGAAGTGTGTTCAGTTTCTCGTGAGTTTTGGCTCCTCCTCTATCTCACACACAAACAGAGTGGCGTACTCGTGACTTCAGAGGACATTCCGTTGACTTACATGACTAGCTGTACTATAATCATAACTAGACTAGAGTGGTTGTTGTCTAAACTTAGCCCCAGTCCCAAACTTAAACCTTCAGATCTGACTAACTTGTTGTGTGTTTGTCACTCTGGCATAAAAGCGCTCTATAACTAGCATTAGGTCCCCACAACAGGAGTAACGCCTGGACCACACACTCAAGTGCTCACCACGTCATTCACTCACACGCTCTGCCTCCATATATGGCTAATCCGGTAGCCTGGGAACGCGCACAGTGGAAAAGCCGTGACGCGAACGCGCAACCGCAGCCCTTCCTCCCCACGGTCCTCTCTCTCTCTGTGTGCCCGGGCACAGCGGTGATGGCGTCATCTGTACTCCATATATGGAGTTATCACCGGCGTAAATAAGGTTACCAAGCAGCTGTACGACCGAAGTCAAACGGCAGGAGCCTTTCTGTCCGTGCTGCTTTCAAGTCCCATTGGAAATATGTTATCTTAGCTTAACAGCGCAGAAAAACCCCAGTTTCTGCAGCGAGCAATGCGTAATAGCAGTCTTTCCAGAGAGCAAACGGATATGCACGCAGTTTTATTAATCAGTTTGTTATTTATCTCGCCCTTTATTTCTTAGGGACAATGACCGCTGCTCAAAAGGGGTAGAAAAAAGGTATAAAAGCTACAACTGGATGTTTCTTCCATTCAGATTGCAGCATCAGATAAGTCAGCGTCACACAAGTAAATATTTTCACTTACTTGTGTCATAAACCTGTCTGAGTTTGTTTTTTTTCTGCAGAAATGCTTAAATGCAAATTCTGGGTATTTAGTAAAGGTCAATTTAAAGTTAAGATAAGATAAGATAAGATAAAACTTTATTAATCCCTCGGGTGGGTTCCTTCGGGAAAGGAACCCACCCCACCCCACCCCATATTTAACCCCACCCAGTTAAATACCAGTAGTCGGAATGATGGACTGTATATAAAAGATGGACACAGCCTTGTGACAATATCAATTGATTTGTAAATTTGTCTTTTAAAATAAACTTTAACTGAAACTTGAACTTTTCAGATGTTACCAGTTACCAGAAAAATACATGTCTTATACCTTGAAATATCTCACTGTATTGTGTAAATAAAATGTGTGTGTGTGTGTGTGTGTGTCTGTGTGTTGAGGTGGGGTGTAAGGGATGACAAAGACAGCAAAACAATCAAACAAAATGAACTCGTAGACCTGAAATCAGGCAAATTCCATAACTTAGTGCAACTACAGTTATGTCCTGCTCATCGGGCACTCATTTTTATTTATTTATTTGTTTTACGCCCACGCCTAACTCTGCCTGTCACACAACTGCAAGTCAGTGCAGTATAGTCATTGGCACGGCATGCCAATTACCCTCGTTATCACTAACACTGGTAATCACTGCCCTCATGTGCTGTAAAACATGCAAGCTGTAACCATGGAAACCTTTCCCATCACTGCTTTTCCTTCCCTGATGACGTGGACATGGCACCAGAAACACAAACATTACATACAGCTTGCCCTGCATGCACTGTCTTCTTTGTTTATTCCAGCTTGTTGAACCTGTAAATGGATAAGAATCGTAAATGTGAGCTATTGGTAGCAATAAAGTGGGCTGCAATAGCTACAATATATTTTTATGACTTGGCCAACAAAACGTTGTTTTAGCTGGTTGCTTTACATTTGACAGTATTAACTTTACACTTGGATAAAAGAATAGAATTAGACGATCACAAAGATATTATCAGAGATCCCTTTAAACGTTCAGGAAAGCAAAGAATTAAAGTTTATTGCTACCTGCAAGAATGTCCTTTTTTCTCCTTTTTTTTTTAACAATCACCTTAATTTTTTGGTTTGAATCAGTAAAAATTATATATATAAAAAAAGATTTGTTGTTAACAGTTTTTTGTTTTGGGTTTTTTTTCTTTTTGTTGTTTTAGTCACATTTTGCACCTAGTATGCATGTTTAATCAGCCGGTCTATAAGCTGAGCAGATCTTGAGCAAAGAAAAAACCAAACATGACTTCACTTGAGGTCTGTGGATCGGTCGCTATGGTGACAATGTTATGTGAGATTATACTTACGCTGCCTCTGCCTAAGGCCAAATGTGAGGCGGAGAGTGTGAGTTCTTGTGTGTGTGTGTGTGCGCAGCAGACTAGAGGGTGGGGCCCACTTTTTCACTGTGCAGTAATTCTCTGTATAGGATACAGTAAACAGCGGTTGGTAGTACTGGGAGATGACCTAGTTGGCAAAGTAGACTACAGGTGGAAAGCATAGAAACAGTTGCCACAATAAACTTTATATAATGGCTGAGATTGTATTAACATATGCCTAGATTTTAAATATCCATAGCTGCTATCGTCTATTTTTTAACGATCGTTGTTAATGCTGGTCGTTAATTTACCAGATTCCAACAAAATGAGTGTGGGGCAAAAAAATTATAATTATTTAGTCTTTACAAGATTAAAAAAAGAATAGATAAATACAACCTTAGATGAACAACAGTGTATGACACATATTACACCAGATCATCATCTAACAAAAGCTGAACCCATTTGTTTTCTGCATGACTTTATCAGTCTCTCACGTTGTTGTGGAGGGATTTTGGCCCACTCTTCTTAACAGTGTAGCTTCAGTTCATTGAGGGTTGCAGGCATTCATTAATGCACAACTCTTTTAAGGTCCCACCGTAGCATTTCAGTCAGGCTGTTTTCTGTTGTAGATTTGCTGCATTCTCAAGATCATTGGCGTGTTGTATGACCCAGTTTTTTCCAACATTTGCTGTCAGACAGATGTGACTCTAGAATACTTTGGTAAATAGAGGGGTTCACGGTTGACTCAGTGACTGCAAGGCATCCAAGTCCTGTGGCCGCAGAATAAGTCTAAATCACCCCTCGTGTTTATACTGATCTGCTGTGTTTAGTTTCCAGCAAACACTGCCTTGTGTATTATGGCTAAACATCTCCACTTTGGTCTTGTCTGTCTGCAGGACATTGATCCAGAACATTCGTGATTTGTTCAGCTTTGCAAACTGAAGCCAAGCTGTCGTGTTTTTTAGAGTGGAGAGTCTTTATCTTGGCAACCCTTCCAAACAAGCCATAGTGGCTCAGTCTTTGTCTAAATCTGCTGTCGTAAACTTTAATGTTTAACATACCGGCTGAGGCCTGTAGAGTCTGAGATGTAGCTCTTGGGTTTTTTTGCAGTTTCATTTAGCATAGCTTGATCAGACCTTGGGGTATATTTGTTTAGACCTCCACTCCTGTGAAGATTGACAGTTGTCTTCAATGTTTGAATAATCTTTCTCACTGTGGAATGACGGATTTGATTTTGTCTGAAAATGCCCCATAACCGATCCCAAGCTGTTGCTTCTCTAAGTCCATTGTAGAGATCTTTCCTCCTTGGCGTTGTGTTAACACACAACCAAATGCTCCAGACCAGCTAACTTTCAAAACTTCTGATTTTTCCTAGGTGCTCAAACTTGCTGATGATCAGTTTGTCTGTCTGTCTGTCTTTACCTGATTTTAAGACCTGCTGAGAAACCTGCTGCAAATCCAAACACACACACACACTCTCTACTTAAAAACTCTATTTTTATTTTAGTGCAACTTTGATTTGAACATTTCCTGCAGGTAAACAAAGTAAGCAGAAAATAAATCTGAATTGATTCTTATTGGCTGTTTCAAAAGGGAAGCTTCTATAGATTATCTCCTTCTGAGCTACACATTTCTTGTGAGACTCACATGTACTGTCACTTCCCATCATGTGCTTGCCACGAAACACTGAAAACAACACACACAAAACAAAAAAAAATCAAGCAAAACACACAGTTATAAGTACTCTTCCAGTCTTCTGTGTAACTGCAGATCCTTTTCTTTGTGCTTGTGTTTGTAACAATGCAACAAAGTCTACAACAATACTTGCTTTCTCGCCAGCCAGTGGATAAATGCCAGATGTTTAGACAGCTGTCAGTCCTGCAGTATTGGCTTTTAAAAGCAGATGCAGTTACTTAATAGAGCTGATTTACACTTGGCTCTAATTCTTGACAAAGTATTAACTGTGGTGTAATACTTTTTTTGTGTGTTAATTTGTAACCAAAAAGCTGCAAACGCCCTGTGGGTCCAGCTTCCTTGACTTTAAATCAGCACCTTGACAAAAACAAGTGGTTTAAATAAATCACCTCGGTCTGTGAGGAAGGGCGAGCACACTTATCAGCAGCAGGAAGTTCCATTAGGTCATTCTTACTGGGAGCACTTAAAGGCACCACAAAGCAATGGGTCAGACTTCTATATATAGACTCACACTTCTCTGACTGTTTTCTGCTGCTTGTTGACTCTGAGCCAGTTTCCTTTTTTAAAACGGCACGATTTGGTTCAGTTCAGATCTTGTTTTGTTCCGGCAAAGAAGATTTTCCTGCTACATCACGGTGTTAGGGTAAAATGAGTCAAGCTTTCCGTCAAGGGCAGATCTGCCTTCAGCTGAGCTGGACAGTACTGAAGCAACGGTGACAGATCGAGTGACAGGACGAGTGGAATTTGTAAGAATCAGAAACATGTTCTCACATCAGTTCTTTATCAAAGGAGTTTTTGAAGGAATTTTCCTCTTATTCAAACAGAACGTCAAAGGATGGTGGAAATGGGAACTGTACGGACTATAACTAGTTTTAAAGCACATTTGTGAAGCGTTTGTGACTTTGTTGTATTGTATAATCAGTAACTGTGTGGCACGGGCTCAAACATTTGTCTCCCTAATGACAGTCCAGAAATGTGTTTATATATGACGCACGCATAAACAAAGAGCAGGGCTTCTAAATGCAAAGCAACAGAGGGGAGACAGTTTTGCAAACAATGAAAATGAAAGCTTTTTGGATAATAAAGGCATTCAAACCCTGATTCTTCTTTCTTGTGTGCGTGTGTTTACATATGTAATGGTTACCCTCTCTATTTGTTTGTGGAATTTGTAAATCTAGATAAGCAAGTTTTCATGACATCACATTTATGACATGCTAACTGAAAGCCTGGGACAGTACCGGCTATGTGAACACAGCAGCAGCACTTTAAATCATCTCGTGACGTGTGTGTAAATGTTGAATCGGTGCTATTACCCCTCAAAAACTTGGGGTTACTTACAAAAAAAACCTGGTTTTGAAAGAGAAGGTTTTATCTAATATAATGTGAAACTGGTCAGAAATATTGTAGATGACGAAGAGTTATTACTGGAATCAGTGATTATATTCTATTGAAAAATGTGTTTATGATCCTCGGTGGAATATCTACGTGTACATAGGCCCGCTGTCTACAACCACTCCTGTGTTCCAGTGACGCATTGTTTTAGCTAGTGTAAGGTCATCAAGTTAAAAGACTGATAATCAGAAAACCCCCTTTTCCAACTATGTAAGCATGACTAAAAAATGTTGCTGATTAACGATACATTTACTTGTATCTTTAAGCTTTGACGTTTGTGCAATTGATTGCAGTTGCAAAATGGACAATAAGAAGAGACCTTTCTTCTGACCTTTCAGAATCAAATCAAATCTCCAAAACATAGAAATGAACTCTATTCCACATGAGGGAAAAATAAGATTTCATACAGCGGTTTCATCTACACGAGAAGAGGATGCCTCACTGGTCCTTATTAAATGATACCCAGAAGAGCCAGATTTCTGTGGTTTTTAAAAAGGAGTAGTACACCTTGTTTCCCAAACACAGGGGAAAAAACACACTTTTTTATTAAAAATACTCTGGTGAGTTTCAAAAGCTCCTCACACCCTCCACTGATGATGTTTCAGACACTTGATTAGGCAAATTTACTCCTCGTTTGATCAGCATGGCAGTTTTTAGCTGTACTAAAATAAGAGTTTAGTCTTTCAGCCCTAATTCTTCACGGCACAGATTCAACAAGGTGTTGCAAACATTCCTCACAGATTTTGGTCTGTATCAACACAATAACATCACATAGTTTGTCAGATTTGCAGATTTGTCATAGGCAAGCCAACAATGCTGTTAATCAGCTGTTCCACCACATTTCAAAGGTGCTCCATTAGACTGAGAGAAACTGGAACAGAAGACGGGACATTTATAGCTATAGCTGTGAATTTTCTCAGGACAGGATGGGAGGAATTGGGGGGTTGCAGGATGACGACAGGAAGGAAGGAAGGAGCTGGGCAGGACAGGGTGGGCTTGAGAAAAGCCCACAGGAATAGAGACAAATGAGTGGGACAGGACGCAGGCATGCAAACAGCGCTGTGGAGGATTTGCTGAGCATGCTCTTTTTCCCCTCCCCTAGGAACACCATATTATCATCCTTTTTTTTTTTCTTTTACCATTTTTATGGATCGTCTCATATTAATTTCTAATAGGACCTCCATAGTGTCCAGTGACACATCAGCCTAGGTCAGATTTCCACACTGAGGTTGGTGTTAACCTTGGTGAAAGCAGTTTCAAAGAAACTGATGTCATCATCAGAGGGATTTTGCCCCTGTTGCTCACAGAATTTTCCATTACCTTTTCCAAATCTGCAGTACAGTCCGCATGGTCTGCACTTTAAACTTGAATCAATCAAATAATATATACTGTGTCCAGCTCCCGTGTCTGTTTTATCTGCCTCTTTGTTTATATCTGTTTTATTCTTGTCCTTTGTGTTTATGATTGTGACGAAGTCCCAGCAAAGAGTGTAGCTCGGACAGCGCCTGCATATCTGTTACTGGGCTGAGTTATATAACTACCATGCCACCCCCAACTCTGCACCTCCCCTCCCCTATTGTCTTATTTACGTCTGTGCGACCCAGTGACGTGCGCATGCGCGAGGTGTGAAGAGGAAGGAAACGCCATGTCGATAGAAGACCCATTTTTCGTTGTGAAGGGGTGAGAAATGAAAACTAAATGAGACGTGAAAGCTCGCGTTGTTATAAACTAACTACAGCTTTTAGCACATTGAGTGTTAGTTACGCGGGGGTGTTGTTATTTTTCCTCTTAAAGCAAAGTTATATCAGAGAAGTTAGCTCAGCGGCTAGCTCTAGCTAGTTAGCATCAGTGCTACAGTAGCAGCTGCGCAGAGGGGCTCAGTGAGTTTGTTTTTTAAATCAGAGCGACGCACTGAGATCACTGAAACCCGTTTTTACCTACACCCCATTGGCTGTCAGTGAAAACACCGGGCCAGCTGTGAGACTGACTGTGGTCAGGCAGTTTACAAGTCGTTGCGAAGTTAGGAAGGATGGGAACTGGGGTTTGTTTTGGTTAACCGAGGGGCGTGTAGCTGCAGTTCTCAGTTCTGAAAACACCCCTGTACTTTAAATGATTAAAGGGCGAAGTCAACTAGCTATGATTTTCCGCGCTGATAATCCTGTTCCTGTTGTGTGGTTTTGTGCAGGGAGGTGCAGAAGGCCCTATCTCGAGCTCGGGGCCTGTTTGATAGATGGGAGGAGCTGTTGCAGGAGGGGACACAGGTGAGCCTCATGGGCTGACTCACGTGGTACAAACATGCTGCCAGGATAAGATGAGATGGACCTTTATTAGTCCCACACGTGGGAAATTTGTTGTGTCACAGTAGTAAAAATTAAGCTTAACAATGGGATAGGATTAGATTAGAATAATAAGAATAGGATATTATATACAAAAAATAGTATATGCAATAGAATAAAATACTATATACAACAGAATAAGATGCTACATTGTCAGGAAAAAAATACACTTACTGTTACTGCACTACAACGTTATCAGAACAACAAAATTGCACTTAGTGTTATTGCACATGTGTGGATGTGTCAGCTGCAAAGTCTTTGTTATGGAGTCTGACAGCAGTAGGAAGAAAAGACCTGCGGAGTCTCTCCGTCCCACATCATGGGTGCAGCAGCCTGCCACTGAAGGAGCTGCTCAGTGCTGTCAGAGTCTCCTACATGGAGTGGGAGA